>JAEAOA010000595.1:625000-735000 GCA_016746295.1 Potamilus streckersoni | reverse complement strand
GTATGAATACCTTGTCAACAATTATATTAGATTACTGCATAAATAACTACATCGCGTAGTTTAAAGTCTTATACTTGTTGTGCATGTTTGTAAAAAGGATCTAACAATTTTACTAAATTTGACATGTGAACATTTTTATAAATTCTTCAGTTTCCTGTGTCGATATTTGCTCTCATTTTATTTGTTATCTATTTTTTTTTTATTAGAAAAGGTTTGAGGTCCTTATGTTTTCATCATTGCTGTCAAAGTATTTCCGCTAAAAGCCGAGTAATAATTGCACGTTTTTCTACTGACGCAGGTTGTTTTAACCTGTTCAACAAATGAAACAGACATGCAATCTTAAGAACAGTTTTATTCAGCAACATTTCCGACGTCTGGTCAGTCATTCTGATTCATTCGGTTTAAATAAAACATATTATAAATCAGTTTACTCGTTTAAGATAAACGTATCTGCCCCAAAATCCTATGAACCAATGACGGAGATGAAAATCTGCTGTAAATATAAGCGCAGTATGAGGTTAAAAATAGCTTAAGTTGCCATGTTTGTGGTCATAAATGCATAAGAAACAAAGTATTCCGGGTCTTTTTAAATAACTGAAATAGTAATTTAAACACATATTAGGGGAACAAATAAATGAATGGATAACACAGATAAATCCTTACCTTGAATATACCAGTTGATATCTTCGACTAGATGAGATATTCCTTGATATGCGTTGAAGTCGACGATATTGTCGCACAGACAGATATAGTTCTATAGATGATCGGAAAGCGGAAGGTAGCTCTCTCTTTGGGGAGGAAGAATTGACTGCTTTGCAGTACCAACAGGAGAGGTCGTTTTAAAGCCTCTCTCTTTTATCTCGTAGAATGACGACAGACGCGTGGCTAATCGATGTTGGTTGACAGAGACCGCAAGGAAGGACTGGAATTCCAGTAATTACGTGTATTGTTGTTCTAAAGATAATATATATAGAAAATAGATATGTAACTCACATTTTAAACGTTCTCCTAAATTGTTTAATACGCTCGCAATTAGTGCGTTCTAGAGATCTATCGACCCGAGAAAATATGTTATTGGAAGGTTGGAGTCGTTTCAGTTATTTGATCACTTGAGCCCTATAGCTATTGATGTGACTATATTTGAATCATGTTTTAACAAAAATCGTAATCCACGTCACCTATTTTGAAAGTAAATCTCTGGGAATTCAGGCATAGATCATCTGCCACTTTCGCAAAGAAATAAACTTCTTAGAAATTATATCTTAGCTTAATGAATTATAAAATGTAAAGCTAGTCTTGAACTTCGTCGACTTTGTATAAGTTTAATAATTCCATACGGAAAATGTTTGACAAATACATTCCTTTGACTCTACCACCCACCCCCAAACTTACCTTATAGCAATGAATGTCAGACTCGTGAATATTCGTAAATGCAAGAGTAGACCTGAATGAGCCAAAAGTTAAAGCTAAATGCATGTTAAAAAGATCAAATTCTGGATAAATTTTAAACACCTTGGTACCAAATTATCCATTACCATCTTCGTATAATAGTGTCGTAAGGTCCCTCCCGAAACATATCTTTTTGTTCAAAATTTTGCAAGGTTAATTGGTAGGTAACATTAATAATGTGAGGACTGTATGCATGTAAACTTCAACAAGCATATTTGCATCATCCTGATATCGTGAATAAGTCTTTAGGGTGATAACTGCACGAGGAGAGATATTAATAAGTAGGTCACTAAAGCTAACGAATTCCATTTTCATCAAATTTCAGTAGTTAAATTTCAGCATTCATTTCTAGACTGAACTATAGCATTTTCGAGAAAAGCCTTCATTCAGAAATCTTTATTAAACAAGCCAACAAACACAAAAATACCACCCCCATTAAGTTCTTATTTTAAATTCGGAACATTCTTTACAAACACCCAGAATACGAGGATCAGCTCAGACCACAAAACGCTTGAAAAGCCTATCACAAAGAGAATCAGTATCTAAAACTAGCGAGATTTCAACCATGATTGTATGGTATAAATAAAGTCGATGTGTACCGAAAAATATCCGACGGGCATCTTAAAATAGAAATAATAAGAAACTATTGAACGAGTACACATTAATCTCACTTACTATCCATGCAGCCATCACGTCAGTCGTGTCAATCATTAATAACTGGTCTAAAATTTAATTGTGAGAAATTCTCAGAAAGAAATTACATACAAACCGGCTGTAACTTGCAGCAGACGAGACACATTTGATCCTTGTAAGGACAAAAGATGCAAGACATGACATTTGGTTTGGTAGGCAATGCGTACCGGGCACAAAACGTAGGGCTTGTTATAAATTACGCATATTTATTTTTCTTTTAAACGAGTAAAAATCATGCTAACTATAATTCGTAAATTGAAAACAGTTATATATACTTTTATAGAGAACATAGGTTTTTCTAGCAACATAATGTGATTTGTAATTTACCGGTGGTGGTTAGATCAATGGAATTTATTTGGAAGTATCTGTTGCAAATAATCATTAATCATAAGTACGTCCTCTCTCTCTCTCTCTCTCTCTCTCTCTCTCTCTCTCTCTCTCTCTCTCTCTCTCTCTCTCTCTCTCTCTCTCTCTCTCTCTCTCTCTCTCTCTCTCTCTCTCTCTCTCTCTCTCTCTCCATAAGTCATCTGATCTATTTTGGAACATAGCCTTTCAAATCACAACAGATTTGGATCGGTTCCCATTTGACTCCATCAATCATACACATAAGCACCACTTTGATGATTATCGATGTATTCCGACTTAATACCCGGCTGAAAAATTACGTCATAGAAGGTATAGCTCCCACATAATTTCAGGATGACGTAATACCCTGCTGGTAAACTACATCATAAAAGGGAAAGCCGCCACATAATTTCAGGGTAAGGTTTTTTCTTCTTCTTCTGGTGTCCTTGTTATCCATGCATCCTGAATCTCATTATGACTATATTATCTTGAGAATCACTAGGAGCCCAGTGACAATTTCGGTTGTCGAATCTTTGCAAAAACCAGAGAGTCTTTGATAATAATACATGCAGATTCCTTGCAGTTCGCCAGATATTTTGGTTAATCCTATTCAAGATGTGTGAAAAATAAGGAATCCAGAAGCAAAAGATTACCCTGAAATTATGTGGTGGATATCACTTATGACGTACGTTATTAGCTGGGTATTATCATCCCTAAAATTGCGTGACGGCTATCCCGGTGATGACGTAGGACACCACCCTGTTGGAATCGCAAAAACCCAATATGTCAACATAGTTTTCATTTGAATCAATGCATTCGATCCAGGTATCGTAACATTAAAAGTACTAAAAAGCCATCAAACTGTATATAATAACTCATCAATCCACGTGTGCATCGTCCTCAATTCAGACGACGATCAATCCAGTTCAAGTGATTTACATACACACATACATACATACATACATACATACATACATACATACATACATACATACATACATACATACATACATACATACATACATACATACATACATACATACATACATACATACATACATACATACATACATACATACATACATACATACATACATACATACAGCAGCAGGGAGGGCTAACCCTACAAAATTTAGCGACAAAATCGATTAAAGCCTCAGAATGCCAAATGGAGCCTTTCTACGAAATCACATATTTTAACCCCCAAAAAAATAAAGACCCCATTTGTAAAATGGAGCCTTAGCGATTTTGTCGTAAATATGTTGTCATAACCACCCTCAAATTGCTGCCATCTACGTCGCAAATATGTTGTCATCTCGCCCTCCCTGCTGCTGATTAATACAAATGATTTAACCAAATATTTGATCAAGTCCAATACGATATCGTGACCGAGGGTCGTGTAAATTTATTGTTATAAATCCATATGGGACTGACTGAGCATGACTAAAGTAATTTTTAAATCCATTGAAGTCCATATCAGAACACCATGTCTGCCAAATATTTCGTAGCGTATGTGTATCAACGCCATTGAATACAGCAAGAATATTGCAGTTATCGCGAATCACTTTTGGAATTTGAGTGTATCGTTGAGTGACATATATCACATCAGTGTTTTTATGCCTACCTCGGGAAAATATTCTAGCATGGTTCTTTTGATTGTCTAACATTAAATCATCGTACACTACAAGATTGTTTATGTCTCCATCGAGATCTTCTACTGATGGTGCATCATTAATATCAGTAAGAAAGTCAATTACACTTTCACCTTTAATTTCTGATGCATTTTCATTATAATCTTTTAGCACTTCATAGCACCGTTGATCATCTACGGATGGGGCAACTAAATATAATTTATCCCACTTCATAAATCGCATTATCAAATTAAGCAGCAATTGTGTTTTACCCGATCCAGATGGTCCGATTATAATGGCTCGGCCAGAATTCGGAAGCGCTGCGTGGTGTTTCACCGGTTCTCTTCTTTTAGTCGCTGAAAAATCAATTATATTCATAACGCTATATATAAATTATGGATTTATATTGTGCTAAATGTAAACAGCGTACTGATACAACTGATCAGACAACCATTACAACTAAAAACAATAGACTAGCGCTTACTCGTAAGTGTGTAACATGTGGTACAAAAAAATTTAGATTTTTAAAAAAAAGCAACTCGGAGGTGATATTGCCGCAAAACTTGGAAAACTACCCGGAACCCCATGGGCAAAACACCCCGGAGAAAAACACCTTCCAGGATATAGTTACTGTGGTCCCGGAACGAGATTAGATATCAGACTTGATGATCAAAATCAGCCCCGGCCTGGTGAGTATCCGATAAATGTTATTGATAAGGCATGTCATGCTCATTATGTTGCATATAAAAGCAATAATTTGCAACAAAAACATCTCGCGGATGTAAAATTAATTCATGAGTTAAATGCTATTCCCGATAAATCCTTCAAAGAAAAATTGGCTTCATGGTTGGTCAAATCAGCTATGAAAGGCAAATTGGTGTTAGGTGCTGGTAATTAAAAACACTAGTGTTTTTATAGTATGGAATCTATTTATTATTCTCCGAAAGGATACTGGAGGGGTAAAGCAGCAATCAGTAAACTCGCTAACGCTGCAAAAGTGAAAAAGTCCACTGCGAAAGATTGGTTATCCAAACAAGCTATATGGCAAATTTATCTACCACCGCCTAAACAAATTAATTATTCTCATTTTGATGTTACCGTACCCAATGAAGTTCATCAGGCTAATTTATTGTTTTTACCACATGACCATGGTTACAAATACGCGCTAACTGTAGTTGATATTGCGAGTCGATTTAAACAGGCAGAACCATTGAAAACAAAGTCAGCTTCTGAAGTCGCTTCTGTATTTGAAAGGATTTATCGAAGAGGTCCTCTAAGATGGCCAAATCTATTACAAGTTGATCCTGGCAAAGAGTTTCAGGGTGCTGTTCTATCAACAATGAAAACTCATAATGTTACAATACGACGGGGACATACTGCGTTACATCGTGATCAGGCAATTGTAGAACGATTTAATCGAACTCTTGCAGAACGGTTATCTGGATATCAATTTGCAAAAGAATTCATCCAAGATAAACGATCTCGTGAATGGGTCCAAAGGTTACTGAGTGTAGTTGCAGCGTTAAATAACGAGATTACTCGAACTATTAATATGAAACCAAATATTGCAATAAAATATATATATACCAGAAGAACCACAGCGGGTTAGCACTCAGCCACTTCTCGGTGATGTTACTGTGAGATATTTATATGAACCAGGAGAACTTGAAGGTTGTAAAAGAAGAGCTACTGATCCTATATGGAGTGTTACTACGCATAAAATTTCAACTATAACGCGATCAACTGGTAGACCTCCAATCTACAGATTGGATTCAACTGCACCTCAGCGTGGTTTTACACGCGAACAACTACAAGTCATTCCGGACGATACCCAATTACCGCCATTTGGTCTTAACTAGCTCCGTTACGTCTATTACACTCAAGACAGGTCAACATCACATTGTTTCTGACATAACCAAGACTGTTATTTTTTCTGTCGACGGTGAATTGTCGAGGGTCTTTATCCGAATACTGCCAGTGCATTATACAATTGCAAATGGCGCAGTGATTATTCTGTTGCTCTTTTAATGCGATTATTACTTCAGCATCAATATCAAATTCTCGTTGTTTTTTTTTGTCCTGCTGTTTGTAACCAGAGAGTTTTTATTAATGATGCTAATATCAGTGCTATCATCGTTTGCATTAAAATCATCATCGAAAACAATCCTTTGTAGTTGATTTATTCGTCGTACTCTGGACACTGCGAGATAGACTAAATTTGACCATTCAATGCGATTATCAACTATCCAAACAATTGTATCCGTGATGGTCAATCCTTGTGACGAGTGTATTGTTGTTACATAACCAAGCGTCCATGGTGATTTATCAGCGCATAATGCATCTTCTACAGCATTGATATCAACTAGCACAATATCATTTAACACTAGAATCTGTTTCTCCGTCTGGCCTGGAATTTCAACTTCAATATTTTGCTTTCGTGTATCCAATGGTCTATAACACAACGGTACTGGAAACGTTGGGAATTTTTTCTTGTGTAGCTCAAACAACTTTTTCTGAAGTGCGTCTCTGACTATCTTTCTACTTGCTACTACAAAATCATTTGGTCTACATGTTTCCCAAAAATCATTCATAGGCGTTTCAGAAATTATTTCACGCACTACTTCACATTGAATTCTATCGGGTTGTAATCTAATTAGTTTTTAAACTCACGTAATTGCTCATCGAGTGCTCTATAGTCAGTATCAATTTCTTCGTAATAATCAACAAATCCTTTTAACCAATTATGCGGACTTCTACCAACAAATGGTGGTGGTTGACCATGATCGCCGCACAATATAACTTTTGTATTATTTTGCAATAAATAATCAAGAAACATTTTTAATACATCTTCTGAAACAGTACATGCTTCATCCCAAATAATAACCGAAGGAATAAATTTCTCACCCATTCGCTCAGGAGTCCAAGCATCGCCCTTGTATCGATAAAAACTATGATACGTGCAAGCTTCAACATTTCGTTGTTTTATCTCTCTCGCTAGTCTATGGGTTGGTGTGAGCACAATCATGGATATTCTCGATATAATTCATAAATATTCATTCATTGTAAATATTACAATACCTTCATTCATTCATTCATTGTAAATATTCATTCATTGTAAATACCTTTATTTATTAAGTTAATTAAGTACATGTAACGTACTGTCCCCCCACAACATATCTTCCGGAAGACCTAATATAGCATTTGTTACTTTAGAGCTTCCAATTGGGAGATCTATGTTTGTGGCCCTTGGGCTTATTTAATGCGAAGGCACTCAATGAGTTCCAAGAATGTGCTGTCCCCCCTCTGGGCCTCTTTGACGTCGTTTGGCGCGAAAGACGTTTCCAAATGAGGCTTCATGTTATATGTTCAATGTTTGTAAAGAAATCGCTTGGATTTCACGTCTAATGCCCATATAACCAGCCCTTGAACTCGATTGGGGGGGTTAGGGTATTGTATAAGTCTTTAATGTATGCCATCCCTTGCCTCGGAACTCGAATGAGGAAGGGACAGGCATTGTATATGTTTGGGGGGTTTTTTGTATGTTGGGAATATGAATATCTTCGATAAAAATATTTTGAAGATAAGAAAATACATTATTAATAATATTCAATAAATGGAATTTCAAGATATTACATCTATCATCACAGAAATATCAAATTTAAGAAATCAAGGAATCGTACTTTCTTAATTTTTAAATGAAGACAGACTTTTGAATGAATTTGAACAAATTGATATACAATTGAAACATGGAAGATATGTCCTACCTAAAATGTATTCACTGATAAAAAGAATCCAAAAAGTGGTTAATGTTTCTTTGTATAACAATGATATTAATTTGTTCATTCGGCTATTTAGTATAGTTGAAGCAATTAGAAAGAAACTCGGGGAACAATACCAAGTTCGGTCAGAGATTGCTTTGAAAGTGAAATCTATAAGACGTTTGATTAATGAGTCTGGAAATGCAAGCATTGAAACCCACAATTGAAAAAAACGTTAGCATTTCCAATAATGACATCAGAAGCATTAACTACCAGACTAACCCGTGAGAGGTTAGCATTACTGAAAAGTTTATACCGATTCGAGATGACGTGCGAGATAAACTACAACTTATACAGCAAGCGCAGACTGACTTTTCTATTGGGAGCGAACAGCTTTTTGCTCCTGTAACTAAAGCCACTAAAGATATGAAACTTGCAACAGAACGTGCTATATACGGCGACATCCCTAAGAGGGAGCAGTACCTATCATTGATGTGCTGGGAAAGATTGCTACAGAGACTGAAAAACTCAGGAGGGAATAAAACAGCTTTCAGGTGAGTTACAAACTCAGCGAGAAATACAACAAATGGGTAATATTGATATTGATGATAACCCCGTTAAAGGTGCTATTAATTCTATTGAAAATGTTTCCACTAAAAAAGGTGTTCCTTTTAACGAGAAATTCACCGATGAAGCTATAGCGAAAATCAGACGATTTCATTTGCTGAAACCTAAAGATTATGAGTTATTTGGTGACTTCGCTGTAAAAAGTTATTATAACGGGGGGGATTTTTAAAAGACGAGTATAAAAAAACATAATAAAACGAAATGACTGGGTAGATTGGTTATTTAAAATTAATAAAGAAATCTCCGGCAATTGAAAAAAGGATACATTGAATTACAGAACTTTTAAAATGGAAGTTAATAAGTATGGTATATAACAACAACAACTAAAAGAACAACTAAAAGAACAACGAAAAGAACTAAAAGAACAAGAACAACAACAACAACGAAAAGAACAACAACAAGGTCGAGGTCGAGGTCGAGGACGAGGTCGAGGTCAACAAAACGTTTCCGAATCAGAAAGTTCTTCAGGAGAGGGTTATGGAAGTTCTCATCATGATTCTCATATATGTCCTAATAATATCATTAATGATATATCACGACTTGAGGTTCTTATGGGAGGTAAGCGAGCTGGGAATAACTCAGTCGAAATAACTAATGAAGCATTTGATATTTGCAGACGATTATTCCAAGGTGGGATAATTGATGTTCATAAGTATCGTGAACTCTTGGATGAGTTAATGGACGGAATTCCAGGGGAATTTAGTGGTTATTATAGCGATTGAAATTTCTGAAATGCCTGCATTTAGAAATTACAAAGTCATTTCAAATAAGATGATAGTACACTATAATCACGATAAACCAACAAACGTGTATGTGGTAAACTCAAGATTACCCGTTTATAGGGCATACTATGGAGACGGTCTTGGAAATACCATAGCGGGTTTATTCACAAGAATAGCCCCAAAATTAGCACCAGTTGCTAAACAATTAGCGATGAAAGCCATTGATGTTATTCGTAATAAGGGAATTAACGCTGTTGGAGATCTTGCAGGAACGGCTTTTTCTACCGCAAAGAATAGAATAACGTCATTGGTGAAATCTAGATTCGGACGAAAACCACCACAAATGGTTTCAACACCGCTACCTTCAACAACAATGATGCCTGCAAATGTCAGTAAAGTGATAAATAACGCAGTGGAACAAAAACTAGCATCATTAGCAATGACTTCACCAGATAGTAGTAATATTGCAAGTATGATAGCGGGAAACGGTCTTGGAGAAAATCGTAAAAATTTCAGACGAAAAAGAAAATGATAGCATTATTACATTTAGAAAAACGATAGTGTTTTAGTATAAATGGCATTTAAAAAAATTGCTGATCCAGCGTTTGATATGGCAGCACCGGTAAATAAAGATGATTCTAAAATTAACTATCAGTATTATGCCTATCCTGCAAGAGAGCCTAATCAAAGTGGGGGAGAGTTGAACTTCAAGTTCAAGATACAAGTAGATACTTTTTACCGTGTGAGGCGTTTATTGAAGTAGAAGGAGAGCTTGTAACAAATGTTGCAGCTGATACACCATATGGGGATAACCCAAATATCCGAGTTGGTTTTGTAAATAATGGCATTATGGCGCTATTTAACAGTGCAAGATATATCATTGATGGAAAAGAAATTGAATCAATAGAACAAGATGTTGATATTGCAACAACAATAATCGGACTTGCGAGATATTCTGATGATTATACAAGGTCGGCTGGTCCGTCTATGATGTTTGCTAAGGATACTTCTGATCATGCTGACCATATTCAGTTTATTAAAGTACGAACTGCGGTAGATACTGTAGAAGTTGATCAACAACTCGCAAATAATCTAGACCGTGAAGTTAGACCAGCCGCTGAATTCGACATTTTAAAAAAGGGTCAATGGTAATTTCAATCTAGGATTTGCAACACGAAAAGGAGCATTAAAAGGACAGCGTCGACGGTTTTCATGTGCAATTCCGTTACATCACATAATCAGATTTTGTAGAAATGTCAGAAAAGTCATCTATGGAGCAAAGCATACAGTCGTGTTAATGCGAAAGGGGAATGACAATGATGCAATCTGGCGTGCTAATGGTGTTGATGATGGTAAAGTCAATTTAAATAAATTGGTTCTATGGATGTCCGTCTTGACTCCAGCAGTTACAATAGAGCAACAATTACTATCGTTTATGGACACAGGTGGAAAATCATTGCTAAGTTGGCTAACAAAAACGACTGATACGAAGCAGGATAAAGTAAATGGCACATTTACATGGCACTTAGTATCAAAACAAGGTGTTTCAGCTCCACGTCATATCTTTATAGCGTTACAGGATGCAAATCGAGTGGGTCGTCAATTATCTAGTCATATGATATTTGATAAATTAGGGGTAAGTGAAGTTTCGTTGAGAATAAACGGACAACAAGAGCCAACAGAGATTGTACAGCTTAATTATGATAATAACGACGTAGCACGTGTATATCATAGAATATTGTCGTATATAGGTCGTGATCATAATGTTGATACTGGTTTGCAAATATCGCAAATTGATTTTTAAAAACACTATCCGATTTATTACTTTTCATTGGAACATCTTGACATGATGAGACAATCTGTTGTTGATATATACTTCCAAGCTCGGATACAACACCCTGCTGGTATAACTGATTATAGAGCAGTTGCTGTCATTCTCAGTGATAAATCAATGTTGTTAGAAGGAATTGGCGGACGAATTAGACTTATTGATGAACCAGTAGAAAATCTTTGATTTTCCAAACATGTAGTTAGGATTTTCACAATAAGATCAATTAAAAATGTAAATTACGTTGTAGAATAGAATGACATATAGTATTGTTAATGTCCAGTTGACTGATGGTCAGGTCAAGAAATTGAAATCAAAGTCGGCTAAAGAATGTGGAACTACAATAACGCTGAAACCCACTCAAATGTCCGGTGGTGCACATAAATTATCATTGACAGATCGTCAAATAAAACATTTTAATGATGCGCTAAAGAACAAACGAGGAGTTCAAATTGATTTTTCGAAAGCAGCAATCGCCAGTATGATAAAATCAGGTGGTATATTCCCGCTGTTAGCTGCTATTCCAGCATTGATTGCAGCGGCTGCCCCAGCGATTGCGAAGGCTGCAGCGTTAGGAGCCGTTGGTACTGCTGAAGGAATGGCCCTGAAAAAAGCTACTGGGAAAGGCTATAAAAAAAGGAAAGGGTCTAAGACTACCAGGAACTCCATACAATTGGTACAAGGGCACGGGCCTAAGAATACCAGGAGCGGCTTATTAGTGGAAAAATCCCTTGGATTTTCACCAATGTCCAATTTTGATTTAATTGATGCTGTAAAATCATTATCAATAAAAAAAACTTTAGAGGAGTTTTCATGAGAGATCAATTACCGTCAAAACCAATGAAAAATGAAACGGGTATTATCAATCTTGATAACAGCAGCGGAGAAGGAACTCATTGGGTCGCATATGCAATTGATCCACGTGGAATTGTCTATTTTGATTCATATGGTTTAGCTCCACCAAAAGAATTTATGCGATATGTATCTACAATAACAAAATCATCATTGGCTCCAATTTTTTATTCCACGCTACCAACACAACGGTTAAATGATCCACCGATATGCGGTCGTGAAGTATTAAACGTCCTTGCAGAGATATCTAGATTTCCAAGGAAACCACCACAAGTTGTTGTTAATGAATATACTAGCGGGCAATGGCAAAAACGATAGCGTTATGATTTAGAAAAACGTTAGTGTTTTCGTATAATGATTGATATTTGGGGACGACCTTTATCAGAGTAAAAAAATACAGACACCGATAGTAAATTCGCTGTCGAAAATGTAAAAAAAAATAATCGAAGATGAAATCGCCGAGACATTAAATTTGTTAAGTGTAGATCCTGGGGAAATAAATGCATTTCAAGATCGGCAGGGCAAATTGAAATCTAGTAATGTTTCATTGGATGATGTCTTAATACGAAGACGTGACGTTGTTGAAGATACAATAGTGTTATATTCAAATGATGGAAAACTCAAACCAGGTGTACTTGTTTCTACAATCACAGATGCATTAAAAAATTTAGATGAAGAACTTGAAAAACATATAACAACGTATACTTCCCTTCGTAGAAATATTATCAATAAATTTTTTGGAACACCAGCGGTAACCTCTCCATCTCTCGCTGAAATTAAATCCAATTTTGATGAAATTAAAGCTAATATTAAAAGTATTAATGATGCTGGATTTAATATTATTAGAGATAACATTAGTAATATTAAAAAAATCTATCGAGGGTATTACAAAGTTCAAAACAGACAATCTTCCGCTACTTGAAAAAATAAAGATTCCTCATGAGAGGAATATCATAAATATGGTATACACAGTTCTCTCTGGATCATTAGATTGGGAACCTAAAAAGAATACAATAACTCTCACTGTGTCAAACAAGGGTATTTATCGATTAACAATAGTGTCACTGAACCAGTTTAATATATCATCATCGACTTCATATGGATACAACAACGTGATTTCAACGACTATTGACATGGGTGAATACAAACGGTTTACAATAACAAGCACTGATCCTAATTTAAATAATGCATCATTTGTATGGTACATGGAGTTTGTAGCTGTTCTAAGTTAGAATTTTTAACAATTAGAAACCACTTGAGATGTTAAAATAATATGATTCCGTCATCACAATATCGCTATGATACCGTCAAAGAGTTTTTAACGAAACTCAAAACACTCATTGATGAGTATAAAATAAAACTTAAAAAGTATCGCAGGAGAATTACCGCGATTGATGTTACAGTATACTCGGTATCTGGTATAATGGCCGGTGCTGGTATTATACTATCTTCAGTAACAATGGCAGCTCCGATTGCTGTCCCAATCGCTATTTCCGCGGTGACAACATTTGCTGGAATTGCAAATGCTATTACTAAAAAAATATCATCATGTTCTCAAGAAAAACTTAACGACTATATAGTAAAACATCAAGCAGTATCTAACGGTTACTCACAATTATCCTCGTTGATGTCATCATCGATTGATGATACGATAATTACCGAAGACGAATTCTCCGCGATGATACGTATTTATGATACTACGATTAAAAACGCTAGCGTTTTTTCATCTATTGCAAAATTAGACATTGTAAATAATAATAATAATGTCGCAAGAGATTCAACTACTTCAGCAGATAGCAGAAAATACCACTCCGCGGAAAACAAGCATGATATCAATATCGTCAACAAACCCTAAATTCAGTGTGAATTTTCCTTCCCCTGTTTCAGTAAAGGAAATCGCGTTGGCAAAATTACGAGTGTATCATAGTTGGCCTAATATTTGATCGGTTCCATTTGGCGGTCAGAGACCTAATAATTCACTGGTATTTGCATATAGAAATAAAAAAGATGACACTCCAGATTGGAACGTTGTTTCAATACCAACTGGGTCCTATGAAATTGAGCAAATTAATAATGAATTACAACGTAGAATAAAATCCATTACTAGAAGGGAATCAAAAATTGCGATAACAGTTCATGAACCAACACTATCGTCTACAATTGAAATAGGCTCTCCTGGGTATGTTGTAGATATTTATAACAGTTCAATAAGAACAGTATTAGGATGGCCCGAAGATCCACCTAGAAATGCATGTAATTCCACGCCCGAGCCTGTAAAATCTGATTACGTCACTGATGAAATAGGACCTGAAATTCCATCAAAAACTTATAAAAATTTCGAGGATATAAACTTCACAAAAAGATATCGATATAAGGATCAATATGGTGAGGATGCATGGATAATTCCACTTTTTAATGATTATATTATACGAGAGGACGAAATTTAGGAAATCTATGATACAAGTCCAACATTCGTAGATATTAAAAATCACATCCTTGATAGAATGAATAATGATTTTTTGTTGTTATTACCCTCGTTAAGATCTGGCCTTCTTACACAAGCTGAGTTTACTAGTGTAGTCGCTGCGGGTAATAAAATCATCGATGACATGGAAATATTTAATTCGAGGATTACTAATCTTTTTACTGATGAAAATAACCCGATTTCAAAAACTAGTTTAGCCCAAGATTATAAAAAAATATAAATGAAAATCCAAATTATAAATTACCAGGATATAACATTCCCGAGTTAAAGAAAAAACTCAGAACTGCCATCGACGAAGGATTTAATAAAATTTATCAATCATGGAAAGATAGCCAGCCAAATCTTATTATCCTCACTCATAATAATTCTCCCGACGGCGACGGTAGACATATCGCACTGAACAATGTGGACATTTCATCGGTGATCGCGCTTAATTTAACGTGTGATGTAATCGAAGGAAGTTATCAAATTAATATGGAACAATCAAATCAAGCCCGACAAGGTTACATTCTTTATTCATTTGCGCCAATAGCCCCTCCAGGATTTTTAATTGTTGAAAATCCGACTAATCCAGTCTATATGCAATGTCAAAATGATTTGCTAACTAGAATTAATTTTACACCCACCGATCAGTCAAATAATTTAATTGATCTACGAGGTGAAGTATTATCGATTAGTCTGTTTGTGAAAAGCTAACAAATATTTGGTTAAATCATTTGTATTAATCAGCAGCAGGGATGGCGAGATGACAACATATTTGCGACGTAGATGGCTGCAATTTGAGGGTGGTTATGACAACATATTTACGACAAAATCGCTAAGGCTCCATTTTACAAATGGGGTCTTTATTTTTTTTTTTGGTTAAAATATGAGATTTCGTAGGAAGGCTCCATTTGGCATTCTGAGGCTTTAATCGATTTTGTCGCAAAAATTTGTAGGGTTCGCCCTCCCTGCTGCTCATACATACATACATACATACATACATACATACATACATACATACATACATACATACATACATACATACATACATACATACATACATACATACATACATACATACATACATACATACATACATACATACATACATACATACATACATACATACATACATACATACTTACATACATACAGCAAATATGGCAACAGTAATTAAAGTCTTTGTTTTCTAGCGGTGACCGAAAGTGTTTAAATTTTTTGCACGTCCATGATTATGGGATATCAGCCTAATGCAATTTTTATATGAGTATAATCGCAAAGTCACAGGAACCGAAACAATCGAATATTTTACGATGACTGCATATGATGATAAATCAAAATTGCCACATGTGATATATTTAAACTCCAAATATGTAATCTACATACGTATATTAACTTTGTTCTTTATCTTTCGCTGTTAGAATCATGATCGGTTTTCTTTGAAGAAACTACGGTGCAATATAACTGCCTTCGCTGGAGTTATGTAGCATAGATTTCTATACCAATGTAAAGACATGAACACTCCTATATTATATGCTTCCAAATCAAATGCTCATATATGGACTTAAAATGACAAATTAAAGCCGAGTGAATGCTTTAGCTTTGAGGTATAAGTTTTTAACCGCTTTGATGAAAATCACATAAGGCTCAGATACAGACAGTAATAACAGTTGTATATCAACATTTAACACCAGACTGGCCATTTGAGATAATGGATGATTCTAGAGAGAGGATTCAAGTCATCATGATATTGTTAACTCGGTGACTAATAACATTGCGACACGAATGTTTGGTGCTTTTGACTTAGAAATGAAAAGTTGTAACATTTCGAAAATTTGAAAAAAAGCAATATGTGTCACTCAATTTCTTATCATACATATTGACTAGAACCCAAATATATTTGCTGGCTAAATGTTTAGAATTTGAACCAACACAAAGGTATAACAACGTAGGAAAGTTACTTTAGGATATTGAGATTTGCGAGTTCTTTCCTCGATGACGATGTGTACAAGGAGTGATTGAAATTAAACGAAACACAAATACAGTGACTGGATATCTTATGTGGACGGAGATCAGTGGCTGCAATCCTATAGACCTCATAGAGAGAAGAATTCGAAAACCTTACAAAAATTCCAGATGAACATCAACGACGAGGCAGAAGCAATCTGCAAACTGTTAAATAACACCGTACCCCTAATAGCTAAAATATCAGGATCAGTGATCATAAATACTTTTTATGGAATCAGTATAACTCGTTCACCTCTTAGGAACAAATTTTAACTCTGACTTGTTTGAAAGAAATTATATCTCTCTAAAATAGTTTAATTTCCGAGGTAGAAATATCCATTGCCAGCAGGCTGGGATAATACAGTGCTTGCTTCAGACCGCCACGTTGTAACACAGTCCCAGATAGATTCATACGTAGTTTGAGAAAAACAAATATGTTACCAAAACCTAACGTGATATAATGTATAAAATAAATTATTAAATTTTAGTACGTAAAAATCTTTGTATTGTGAAGACCAAAGAAAGTTATTTGGTAAAAATTTAATGGGGGAAAATATTATACTTTATAGACAGATATATCTCTTAAAAAACATTGAAATATTAAATTGAGTATTTTATATCAATGATCTAGTTCTTTTGAGCTCCAAAGGATATAGAAAACTGAATAAGCATAAATATTATAATTTGGGCGTTGATTGAATCATACAATATATATATATATATATATATATATATATATATATATATATATATATATATATATATATATATATATATATATTGTGTTATTTACTGAGAAACGAAGGTAATTTGATTAAACTTGTGTAGGAACATTTTGCTTACTTTGGATTAACCATGCTCAGTGAAATTTCGTTAAAGAATTACCGATTTGGATAACCCTATTTTTTAAAAATACAATCAGATTGAACTGTCAAAATGTCCAGTAGGCGACCATGTTTTTTCTGTATATTAATGAACAATTTTGATTTCTGCAATTGTACAAAAAAACATTTGGGCAAACAGTCTTTTAAAGTCCATGGTCAGCTATTGAATTTCAAACTTTTTCAACCGCTTATCTGTGTACACAAAACTATTTGAGCGGAAAGAACTGTGCTGATATGGCTAAGTATTATGACGACGATATCGTGGCAAACGTATTCATTTGCCATATAAATTCAAATTGTTCCTTTTTCTTCCTGAACAGGACTGGTTTGCGGTTTTATATATACTACATACGACGTATTTTGTGTTTTACAAAATATAGGTGTTTTAATAAGTATAAATGGAATTTAAAACAAAAAGATGTTCTTAAATGTAAGATTCAATGAATCGAGGAATATCTTTGTGTTGAGAGTTCTGAGTAAACAGCTGCTCCCGTCCGGGTTTGCGATACAGAAATCCCAATTGAATATAAACATATCGAACAACGAATTGACCATTTAAGATTTATTGGTGCGTAATAAAAACGAATGACACTGACTTTGATTGACCGGTACATTAGTGAGTTCTTTGTCCAGGCCATTCTCTGATGCAGCAGGTAAACTAGGATTGAATATATGGATGTCTGTTATGTTCTCTCCAAAGTCATTCTCAAGGGAAATCAAGTCGTAAGATTAAATTAATAAATCATGTGAACTAATATTTTAATTCAATGTTGTTTTTGTTGTTGTTGTGGGGCTTAACGCCATTTTTCAGTACACGATAGGCTGTACATGGCGGCCAGTATTAATGGTGGAAAAAAGGAACCTGGAAATCCGCGGAAAGAACCACCTACCGACGAGAAGCTACTAGCAAGCTTTCTCACATATCCACATTCGCCAAATCTTAGAATCGAACCCACGCAGACAGGTTAGTTGGCAGTGATCTGTAACGGACAGCGCTTTAGACCACTCGGCAACTCGGGACCCTGATTCAATGTAATATCAACCGAAACAAATGAAACTATTAACTTGCATAATATCAGACTTTTTACAATTAATTATTGCAATATCAATTTGAGACTTAAAAGAGAAAGTAAAATGAGGAAATTATAAACAACACCTGAAATTTAAGCCAGTTGATTTCGCTTTCGTGGGAAAATAAACTCGCTCAGCTGTGAAGATGAACTTGCTTTCATGGAGAGACGATGCATTTTTTATGACCAATAAAATTAAGAATAATTATGATGAAATACAGTGTTAATATGTTAAAATTAATATTTCACTGATTGCATCGGGTCCAGCTCAATTACAATATTCCCTATTGTTATTAAGAAGAAGATGAATTTTGCTACGAAAAGGAATCTGAAACCTTGATAAAGTAATCAATTAAAGCTTTACAAAATGTATTACTACTATTAATATAAAAGCTACTTAAATAGACCCCGTGGAGAATGACAGCTGCCTACTTTATTGTCATAGAAGTCTGTCATAAAGTTAACTCGTGAATATAAAGGTTATCATCGGTGTTGTATGCATAAATGTCATTAGCATCAATGATACTGATGATGTATTTAAACAGATCTTAGAATCAATTAGTTAAAGCAAACTAATCAAACTATACATGGTAAGACTGTTTCCTCGAAGTGTTTTTAACACGAATCCCAAACACAATCAATGAATTTCGTAACCATTTTGACAATCTGTTCCTTTAGTTAGAATGAAAGCAAACTCATGATAGAAATTTCAGGAGTTTCTTTTTTGCGGGTCCTTCACGTCTTAATTTTAATTACATTGATTTATTCAAAGTGATGCAGTATCGATTGTCTTAAAGTCTCAAAGTATCGGATTTACTCAAAATATCCGAGTATCGATTTACTCAAGGTATAGAAGTATCGATGTATCGGATTTTTAAAGTATCGACGTATCGATTTGCTCATATACTGGAATATAGACTCAAATTCTGATTTTCAGAATCAACATAGACATATTTGCCAAAGTTCACAAAACAGGTTAACCTTATCAAAGGTGTCCGGTAGTATTGATCTAGACATTATCCACATAAGGCGTTTAAGTAATTATGATGTTTATGAGTATAGACTGTACTATCTATACTGATGAATATGAAAAAGAGGCTCATTTGATCTCATGTTATAATGTACTTGTCTGGCCGCTATAATGTTATCTAATCAAATGAATCGGTAGTATAAAGTCTTGCATACCTTGAAATGTTGATGAATTTGTTGATACCTGTCTACCCACACCTACACACCCACACACCCACACACGAACACACACGAACACACACATACACATAGACATAATAGGTATTTTCATACGTTTATATGATAATATTCAACTCAACAAACCAAAAGATATAGATTGTACGTTTTTGCGCACGACCTTCATTTCACATGTCATCCCTCTCTAACGAAAACCAATTTACTTTTGTACATCATGCGATGTGGAGAAATCGTATTGCCCCAGGTCAGACTGACTCATACATCGGCAATTTAGTAGGGAGAATTCATAAGAACGGTGCAAGTATAACACCCTAGGAGTACTTTTAATGCAAATGTGACATCTTTTTTCCTGGCAGGCGTAAACAACTTATGTGGTGTACATCGTTGAATAAATATCATAAAATGTTGCATATATTCAATTTCGAAGCTGGATTTCGATTTGATTTCAATGATTTGTTTACGCTATGTAAATACCCTCCATCCTATAGGACCGTAATTATTCCTTTTCATTTTCGCTCCGGGCAATGACATCGCATGACAAGTAAACCGGAATGCTGATTGATTCCTGTTTATTGTTAAGGTTGTATAATTCATTTAGAATAGAAAACATATGATTCGTAAAAAGATGAGGCTACAAGGGACAACATCAAGGCTACAAAATTCTAATTAATTCGGGCTTAAAAAGATAAAGGAGAAGTTTGGTAATTCCATCCAAAATTTTAACCTACTTCAATGACCATATTAGATTATTCCACCTCTTATAAGTTACAAATACGTTTTAAACCAAGCACAATATTTATTGTGTGAATTATTAAATTTTCTGAGATGAACAATCTTAATGTTTCAATTGATTGTGAAAATATCATATATTTACTATCACAATTTTGGGGGAACTTTGTAGTGTTATAACTGTGAAATTCGAAATTATTCTTGGAAACTTTCTTAACTTAGCCGTTTACATGGCCACCTCCAGGTACAGAAGGCGCGAGTTCAAATCGACGAAAGCGTATTATTTCTTTTTCCTAATCTGGTATTTTATTTTGCATTTCGAAAAAGAGTTATGTTATTGCTTATATTTTATATGTGGATAAGCACAAAACAGCAGAATATACATGATTAACCGATAACGTCGCGATGAATCTAGTATTAAATCTGGTACATCAATCTGTAACACTGTACCACTTGTTAGCCAATACTTTTGAGTGAAAATGTAAGAATTTTCGCTCTTGCCCTCTCCACTGATGATAATGTTGAGTTTTTCGCCCACTTGATGAAATATCCCCATTATACACACGTTTCAAGCAACTACCCTTTATGTATTAAGACCTTGCAAGACAATACATAAATTAAATGCAAACACTTTATTAAGACACGATGGTAATACAATTTTAATTTGCGTCATTCCATTTAATCACTCAAATCCTTTCAAGGAAAAAGGAAACGATTCAATTAAACAAATTAATTAATAGCTAAATATACTTCGGATAGATTTCTTCAATGAGCGCAGCTTATTCCCTTATTTTTCTTTACATTAATAATGAGAAAATGACGTCAGAACCATAAATGACGGGGTTGGATCTCACTTTATTAGAAAGGCCATTGCTCTGGTCAGCTTAAAAAGATTCATCAACGTTTTAAAGACATGAAAAATACAAATCAGACGTCATATTTTAACCATTAGAAAAACATGGCTTTAATTTTGAGACCTATATATAATACTAACAGTTTTCAAGAACACTCCCAGAAGAGAAGAAGAAACTACACATTGGAATGTATTAACATGTCCTCCATGATCTAATCTCCTATAAATACTGTTGCTGCGTTAGAACATCGAAGAAATTAAATAGCTAAATAATCGATGAAATATCTTGTTTGCTTTGCTGATTACGTATAGACCAACTGATTTACTAAGTAGTAGCCAGTTAGCCAGGTAAAGAAATATTATAAAACGATATACCTTAATTTAGTATTTTCTTCAAGTTTCACCGAAAATAATAAACAAATCTTCATTATCACTTGTAACGTAATCCTGAAGGAAGTTCTTCCAACATATATATATATATATATATATATATATATATATATATATATATATATATATATATATATATATATATATATATATATATATATATCCTCACTGAAGAGGCACTGGATGAAAATTATAAAAAAGAAAACTTACAAACAGCCATGCAATATTGGTGCGAAACCAAATCAAGCGCTTTTGGAATCTACAGATTCTTTTCGAAGGACACATAGGTAAAGGAAGTACACAAACGAAAGCGTAAGAAAACAAAAAAAAATCTACAAAAATGCGAGTACTATATTGGTCTTTATTGTGGTTGCTATAAATAGATTCCAAAATAAACATTGAGATGTTGAGTCTGTTACGTTCGAGTGCTAGGAAGGCAAGAGAAGCTAGAAAAGCTATTTCCAAGGCGTTAGCTAGTGAGCAATTACTTGTTCGCGCCGTTTATATAATTATATATCTAGTATTTAATAATTCATCATTGTTCTAATATTTCTGTGAGATTGCAATATGTTAAGATTTTCAAGAATTTATGTTCTAGAGCAAAGTTGCATAATCGAGTTTGAAAGTTTCAGTACTTAATAAATGCTTTTAAAAGGTCTTAAAATTGTCTTTTTACATTTTCACGTAAAAGTGATGTGTTTGAAGAAGAAAAATGCAGGGAATTGCGATTTTGGTAAGCTGTAAGTTTTCTGTTTACCTATGCATTGATACATATTCATTTGGAATATTACTGATTTAGGTCACTGTGTTTGTGTAAATGCAGTCGGTGAATTCACATATAGCTGGTCTGAGGTACTTTTTGAGTTATGGGTGTAACAAGATAACCAGGTTGTATTTTTGGATTTAACTTTTGATGGTGACACAAATTTAACGTTTATTGATGAATAACTTTGGGAAAAAAAATTAGATTAATAAGTGCGTGTATAAGATACAAATATTGGACAAAAATAACACAATCCCCACGACCCTATTAATGCAACATAAATGTGAATACACATAAATGATTTTACACAGCAGTAAAAAGACCAAGGTTAATGATTCACAAAAAATTACACGAAGAAAAGAATTATGTATTTTTACTCAAAAAGATGATGTACTTTACTCATATATAAAATGTATTCACTCAGACAGTTAAAAATGAGGTACTTTACTCAAATAGTAAAATGATGAAAACTAAAGGGACAGATATCCTACAACATGTTTACAGACCCAAAACACTGGGTATAACAAAACCCAAAATTAGTCCGCAGCTAAAGAATTACATTCATGGAGAAACACAAAACACTCTGTCACTAGCACACTTGGCTACCAGTCACACTGGTCAATCAAGCAGTCAGCATGTCAGGTAGTCACCGACCACCATTCAATCAAGCAATCAGCAATAGGTCAGCAACGCCTGTTTCACCTGCTACTCAATCAGCAACACACTGCTCACTCAGCGCTACAGCTGCTACGGGTTCAGCTTCACAGCTGATATTGTTAACTTCCATGGTCAGCTCTACATCTGGTACCCCATTGACTCAGATTAGTTCTAAAGCTGAAGATGTGCAAGTCCTTATGTATACTGCTCACTGACAAGACATTCCGTAATATAAAGATTTTGTCTTACGGTGAGGCATTTATACACAGACGATGCAGCCATACATTGTTTGCGCGCTGGACGTAGTCGGTTTTTCTCATCGAAAGCACTTTGCACGTGCGGCATAGGATGAACCTAACTCACTGTTTAGAAATATTGTACAATATACATTAATCACCCTCGAATATCGCTGTACCTAACAAAACGAAACCCGAGCACATGTATTTAATATATAAAAGGATTTATACAATTCGTTGACAATGGTCAATCCCAGTCACGATTAAGTCATTCAAAGTATGGCCTGAGAAAGAGAATTGTTCCACCACTGGGCTCATTCCCACTTCAATGGTTTGTCAATCTGATCTGTGGAGATTCATTCTAGTTTATAATTTCTGCGAAGCTGCATACATTGTTTGTGATGAAGTATATTACATATATGTTACACCTTATACTATGATCGTGAATATTATGATTTTCACACCAAGCTGTGATGGAAATTGTTTGTTTCCTTCATATGTTGGCACGTTTTGCATAGCATGTTTCCACAAGGCTTTGTATCCAAATGGCACGCACTGGCTATCCTATACGTCACTTAGAGTGGCCAACACTCAGTCATTTAATTCCCTATATCCAACATGTACAATCCAAAAACCTCTGTTACTATTCAGCACGCTGTTCTGAGTGGCCAACCACCACTCATCTAATAACTAACAACCCAGTTACCATTCGACACATTGTTCTGAGTGGCCAACCGCAATTCATCTAATAAATAACAACCCAGTTACTATTCAACACGCTGTTTTTAGTGACCAACCGCCACTCATATAATAACTAACACCCCACAGTTACTATTCGACATGCTGTTCTGACTTATAAACACCCACTAGTACACTGACCAGACGGTGGGTGTGCTTTCAAATACATAAGCATACTTATATACTTTTATTAATGATTGAAAGGAGTGACAAACATTGAAATGGTACCACATACACAGACATACACATACACTCACTAACGGAGTGGAGGAAGACAAATTATGGTGCCTACATACGTGCACAAACTTATTGATAGACCATTATTCAAGTCAGAAGAGTATGGTTTAAATTGTATACTTCAAATACGTACAAAACATAAAAGCGAATAGCATTTTATAATGCTGTTTTTTGTCTTCCGGTATTTAATTCTCTAACTGAGTGGAACCGACTGCTGTTTTATAAACACTGTCCGAAAGCACCTTTCAATAATAATGCTTTATGTGGACAGTTTGCTTCTTCACTTTGTTACAGAGTTTTGTCATTTGAGTTTCTGAAATACATTGACTGACCTATTCATCTGAAGTCAGTTCTTTTGTGTTGTCTTTGAAATAATGACATTTTTTGTTTCAGCTTGTGCACGGAGTAACAAAAATACATCCAAGTTGTGCATCTCACGGGTCTCTACGTTTTAAGGAAATCGGAATTTTTGATCGCTTTGTTTTTGTTTTTGTTAGGTTTTGTTTTGTTTTTCTGTTTTGCTTTTTGTTACTGCTTTCTGTTTTTTTTGGGGGGATCGGGTGGTTTTTGTTTAGGTTTTCTTTGTTGCTTGTTTTGTTGTTTTTTTTTCTCACTGAAACTTTGCGGATTGACTCTAGTTCTATGGAAAGAAAAGCATCGTAATTATTTGAATTGCAAGAGACGATGTGGACGTCAATACTCCGAGTGAAATGCTACCTAAGAAGAATGACAAGAGATATATTTGTTACACTGTCTTACTAATTTAGCTAAGGTTTCTTGTATTGTAAGATAGTGACAATTTTTGGTCGAATTTGAAAACCGCAGAACTGAAGTATGTCAGACTTGTGCATTGCTAAAGGAGTGGCAGTGGTTGTTAAGAAAATATATCTTGTCCCGAAATATTTAGAGTGATTTTAGACCTATTTTCCCCTATAACTTCATTATCACAGCTTTACAGACCGAACTAACACTTTCTAGCATACCTTTAAATTGTAATTTCCCTATTAGTGAAGTGTTTAGAGAGATGAAGTGGAAGACATATGCACAGGTACACAAACATATTGGAGGAGGTTTCGGTGTCAGTTTTGAAAGACAAACAAGTCATACAGATAGTTTAGAATTTGCGATGCTGTTTTCCATTTATCTTTCTAGATTTAATTATTTTACTTCACGGCTGACCATTATCCATTGGTAACTACTGGCAGTAGGATGTGTGACAACAATATTCATTGTCAAGTGAGGCAGTTCTTTTCTTCGTTACAATTATTTTTCGGACATGGTCAAGGCCAAAATCAGTTCATTACGATGCAATTTTGTTTTTATTTTTGTTTCCTTTTCATCTGTACTGTACTGTATTTAATACGCTAAAAAAATCGGTAACTATCAAGAGAGGAAAGAATTATGTTTGCACAGTACCAAAGTACGAATTTTATTTGAAGCAGTGGTTTCGTGTACCCTAAGGCTGTAACATTTGTACGTTTCAGCTTGCGAACGGTGAAACTCAAATACATCGAAGTTAGGGAAATTGGGATTTTTGTTCATGTTGTTGCTGTTGTTTTTGCTCTCTCTCTCTCTCTCTCTCTCTCTCTCTCTCTCTCTCTCTCTCTCTCTCTCTCTCTCTCTCTCTCTCTCTCTCTCTCTCTCTCTCTCTCGCCCTTTAAAAAGAAAACAACTTTGTAGTATTACAGGAGACATTGTGAATGTGAACCGAATACAATTTTAATATGTCAGATTACATATGTTACAAATTCAGTTTTGACGTAACTAACTGATTCTGCACTCATTGGGATGATGAAGATAATATTTCACAAAGCTATGATCAACTGACTTTTTGTCAACATTCTGAGAAGAGAGGAGCACTCATATTTCTTGAGTACTTTGAAAATCTGACAAATCACCAAGAACACAATACATTTTGTACACGTTTAATTTGTTATGGTAATAAAATCATATTATCACTACAAGACCAAAGTTCAATGGGGTTTTTTTTCACGGTGCAACATGAACTATTAACATATAAAATATTCTTCTTTCTTTCACCAGTATCCCATAAAACGTATTTGGCGCAATTAGTCACCCACTATTTCTTCTTCTTGAATCCAATATCTTTCCAGTCACGTACAACAATCCTACCATAAACTTAGTGATGAGTCCAATTATCCAATCACACTTCTTTGTATATTTGAAAATTGAATAAATTAGTTTTGTTGAATTTTAATACAGTAAGAGTTTTGTGCGTAACTAAAGTTTTGGTGGTCATGTCCTTTAATGCACTGTTCAGAAACTGGCAACAAAGGGTCTACCTGTAAAACAAATTAAAGAAATTGGCTCAGAATCACATACATGACACCTCATCACGATTGAAATAGATTGCATTTTTGCTACGGAATCAATTGTTTTATATCACTTGCTAATCCACTGAGTTTTGAATTCTGGCACTGACCTCCTTTCTCTGAATTTTGTGTAACACTAATGACAGCAGTCATGTTCACGCAAGGTAAAATGTGATTAGGATGTAGCACTCGTTTCTCGTAACCATCTACCACACTTTTCTAGGGGTCCACAGACGACTGGATTATAGGACAAGCATACATTTTGTGAGGATTGTTTTGAAACGAAATAATTGATCTTTGCCCAACTTTAAGACTATTTTTACACTTCAAAATGTACCACTTGATTAAAACGATAGTTGAGGTTTGTCCTTTCGTCTTACATTCGATTAAAAGTTGTGTTTGCTTGTTTCTGTACTGCTAACCGTAATATATACATACACTATTGGCAAAATGCAGTGTCGTATCTTCGAGATATTCGTCGGTCTACGATCTTAAATTTCCCCCTCGATGTGTGGATATCATCATCCAGGACAATCGATATGCATGTAACTATTGGCGTTAAAGTAAGAACACAGAGTTCTAAAGGTTCCAAGATGTAGTAGTCTCAAATGGGGAATGAATGTCATGTACGCGGCAATAACCGTATTGCTAAACTCATCGCTTGGTGCCAACTCCAGGTCTTCTTTGCAGTTCACCTAAATCAAATCTTCAAGCATGATTTGTGCGTGCATAATTGCATAATGAGTTTTCATTTAGCCTAGCATAGGCTTCGATCTATCATGTATTCCGCCTTTGGTAATATTGTACATTAAGCAAAACCATCCAAAATATTTGATTGAATATCTGCGGCAGATCGATTGATCTAAATAAGGAAGTAGCTAGTAGTTTGTTCTCGGTCAAGACTTCTTTTCTATATATAATTTGTTTAGTGTATTTAATTTGTATTGTTTGTAAGGTTTCTTCTCTCCGTGATTGTATAATATGTATAAATGTATTATGGACTGACCTTACCCAAAATTAAGTTCATTGTCTACGTGAATAGTTAAAGATATTTTGGTAAACAACCAATGCATAGTTAATATTCCTATGAATGTCAGTTAAAAATTAGGATCATTTTTGATCAAAGTTAATGTAGTTTTAATATGGGTCTATGACACTGGTATTCCTCATGGAATAACCTGTTATACCTGATGTTTGCCACATTCTTTATTATAGTTTCAGTAACGTGATTTATTTGTTTACAATTAAGAATTTTGTAGAAATGAACTTTGGACCTACATCAAGGCTCTTCCTTTGTGTGTTAATTTCATAAATAATCTTATTTACTTGCAAAATTATTTGTACAATCAGTATTACAAATTCTAAACAATCATTGCTCTATATAACACTTGAGAACAAATAAATTGTAACACACTTATTGGATTGCAACTTTAAGGCAATGGCTGTTCACAGTATTCCTCTCGTGTCCAGTTTAGTGCCTACAGAAGGCAATGCTTGTGTATGTATTCAAACACTTCAACATAACATCATCTTTCAATCCATGAAAAAGTCTATCAGTAACTTTTAACCCGTAACTTCCAACCAGTGTTTCTTTTTTTTACTTATGTTTTTAGTATACATCGCATACTATTTCAGATTATGTGTGTATCTACGTGTGTATGGATGTATGGATGTATGTATATAAAATGCCTCGCTACAAAATTAATTATTTATAGAAAATTCATTCCGTTCATATAATCTGTTCTTTCTTCTTCAACAACGTACTGAAATTATTTTATTCTTGATACTTTTGTTAGCATTTATTTTCTTGTTATTCGCTTTTTATAAAAATTATTACTGCTTCTATATTTATCGCTGAAACAAGGTTTTGGTGGGGAGAAGGCGGATATATTGAAAAACATTTTATTTTGTCTTGTATTTACTATTTTCCTTGTGAAAGCACTGTCATGCACTATTGACGAACTAAATGATCAATTTTTATGTTTTATCTTTCTTGACGTTTTACCTTTATACGGATACTATGCCATATAACAAATGTCACGGTTTATAATCAGGTTAGCTTGATCACTGATTATTCCACAATAAAAGAAAATCCGGATCATATTTTTAGAAGTGTTGGGAATCTTAAGAATCGATATTTATATCGAACAATGCCACAAATGAATGAAATTTAGATGGCAAGTTAACACCTAAATAAACTGTATCAGGAGAGAAGTCACTACTGCATTATTTCCTGCGTATCTGGGATTTATTTCTCTACAATGACATTTACCTTTACAGACAATGAAAAGTAAATACTTATGATTGAATTCGATTTTGATCTATAAAGTAAATATGGCGCTCCATAAAATCATTTTATAACTCTATATTTGCAGTTTGCACAGGGTGACACTTCCTACCGCTCCTATAGTGTACAGTGAGTATATTCAATATTTCGATTAAGGTTTAGAATTTCTGATAGTGACTGAAAAATTACCACTTATATTCAGTTCCTTTTCGAGAACCCACCTACACTGCCTACTCCGAGGTACTTCTCTCTCTCTCTCTCTCTCTCTCTCTCTCTCTCTCTCTCTCTCTCTCTCTCTCTCTCTCTCTCTCTCTCTCTCTCTCTCTCTCTCTCTCTCTCTCTCTCTCTCTCTCTCTCTCGCTTTTTTAAACGGAGCAACTTTTCTTTCCACGATAATGCATACAGTTTAAAACTTGGCATCATATACGTTCTGTGTGTCGAAATGGTTTTGGTATCATTATAAATCAACGAGTAAATGAAATATTATTTTGAAGAGAAAATAGAAAAATGTTTGGTGCAAATACATATATAGTCACAAGAAGTATAAAAAATATTAAAAAATACATGCATATATAAAACAATAGCGAACGCATGAAATGTTTCTAAAATTTAATTATATTTATACTCTATTCATTATTTTGAGATGACACCTCGGTACAATTGGTCATTGTGAGAATAAATATCTTTGGACTTAATACTTTATTAGTACGTGCTTGAAATACATAGGTAACAAAACCAATCCAATCGAGGCGCCAATTTGAGGCATGGACAAGAATATGTATTTTGTGGGTTTCTTTTTTCGTCACTTGAATGTTTGGTAGACAGCATTTACTGGTATCTAGGGAATCTGTACAGTGACAGATGGCTGAGTACTAGAATCGTAATCAAAGCACTTGAACATCGAAAAATTGGCTTATCATGGATTAAGTTCCATTTGATCAATTCTATTTAAAAGATATCTGTAAATAGCAAGCAGCATTGTAGTATTCCGTGTAATTAGCTTTTTACACGCACTAAGCCAAACCGTAAAGTAAATATACCTAACCCTCGCGAGCAACAGACTATTGGACGCTTGCATAATCGATTTTATTCCGTTACAGCTCCATTGTTTGGCTCCATATTCATTAGCATAGACTTGAGTAGATAGTTTAATTTATACACACACACTAATATATATATATATATATATATATATATATATATATATATATATATATATATATATATATATATATATATATATATATATATATATATACAGAGAGAGATGGATGAATGGATGGATGGATGGATGGATGGATAGATAGATAGGTGTGTGTTTGTGTGATCAATGCACAATATGTTATATATTTGGTTTGCTTTTCTATTTCTTGCTCATACATTTATTAACTTTAAAATACAATACTTTTAATGGACACATGAATTAGCTCATAAATTTGTTAGGAAGAAAACACTATGAGCCCTTTCCGTTTAAATTAAATTTCCCAAACCCATCCATGCTCTTTAATAGAAATCAACTGCACATCTGTTATTAGAGCGTCTGACTTTAAATTCGTCATCCAAGGTTGAACACTCACCAGGCCAGACTGGGTCAATTGACATGGCATGTCCTTGAGAAAGGGACGTACCTACTATTTCCTCTGGAGGATATAACCAATAATGAATTATAAGTATCGTTCAAAGCAACAAATCAAAAGAGCCAATAAATTACATGTATTTCGTTATAATGCAAACAACATATCGTCCTGTAAATTGTTTCTTGTATTTGGAAAAAAAAAACATCCTTTTCTTTATACGTAAACAATCTTTTATATAATATTTGTATCCGAATGCATCCATCTTCATATATTTTTTTTATGAACCAGGGAATCTTTCTAGAACTTATCATGGTGGCTGTCAACTTCATGAAATGTCCTAATGTATCGATCGAACGATCCTATTCGCTCCTATGCGCATTAGCATCGACTGGTTTTTTTATGTTAAATTCAAACAAAATTCAGGATTGGGACTTAGTTTTAACCGTCATGTTCGACTAGAAGATACAACGATGTCTTTCCTTATCCGTGAATATACTTTAGTAATAATGGAAAACATATATTCTCATTCTTAAATTTGGGATAAAGAAGCCTACATATAATTTTCCTGGCTCATTTATTTCAAAATTACCCCCACTCTCATGCAACGACACACACGTCCATACTTGGTGTTCGAAGATTCTATTTAACTTACCACATTTCAAATTTAAACTGGCACATTCGCGATGGTTCTTTAGATGTTGTAGATGTGTCGAATTTTGAAAACTCTTAGAAGCTTTGGTTAAAGGAAGTGTATCAAAGTCAACTTAATTAAAGTAGAAAGGGCTATAGATAGTTAGATGATTATTGTCATTTCATCTCTGGACGTCAAAAGGGAAATCGTTCTAGCCGACGTAACATGACCGAGTCAGATGCTATGGTACAAGAGAATGACATAAGACCCTTTCCCAAAATCGACGGGTTAAAGGGCGGGAGCTGGCTATAGATGATTGTTCAAAGAAATGTTAATTACGGCATGATTAGTTGTTTAGTTGTCTTGTCAATCCAAAAATTCTACGGAACAGGTTTAGGAAACAATCTATTCCGATTGGTTAATATGGATTTATGGGCGTAACTCTGTAAAAAATTAAAGGTTTTACCTTAGGAAAATTCTTTAGTCTTCAATCTTACTTGGAAAAGAGTGGTCGAGACTTCGGGAAGAGCTTGTAAGACGTTATCTCCTGATTTGGCAGTAAAGCGGAAGTTTTGTCTCAGCGAGTAGGCAAACTCTACATTCTGAATTCGTAAAAAGTACGTTTTCATTATAGAGTAAGGGGCCAGATAGTTGTCTCAGTTAGGAGATGGACTATATGTGAGGTTCGTGGAAACGAATAAAGAAACGGCAAAAGGAAACAGCTTTCCTGGATTCACATGAGACATACCTGAACAATCACAGGACCAGAACAAGTTCTACGCAGAAATCTAAGTCCAGAGATGATTGTTAAGTCAGAGTTCGACGGACAAGAGTCCAAGACGAAAAAGCTAGACAGAGATCGACGGAGCAGGGACGAACGGAAGTCTTGATGTCCGCATAAAATAGGTGATGAAGTTTCTCATCGTTGCAATCAAAGGTCACATCTCATTGGCAATGAAGATAGTATATTAACGTGGAAAGTAATTTTACATTTAAAGAAATTTGCATTGTCTTTTCATTTGAGTACATGGTAGTACCATTTTACTTCTTTTGTAACCATGTCATTGATTTCTTTTCATTTTAAATTCTGTTGATAAACTGATTAAATTTTATATTTGTTCATTAAGGGGGGGCTCGTTGTGTTGTTTCTTCAATATATTTGTTCAGTGATCTGCTTTCTTCTTTCTATCTATCCACAATGGGTAAATTACACCGCGGAGGTCATGCCCTAGCAATGAACCATAGTGAAAGAGGTTGGTGTGTTTAGAACGCCGCCAATTTATCATATAAGTGGGAGCCTCGTCCCGGGATATTTGAACAGTGGAAAAAAGTAGATCTGATCATATATTGAAAGAAATACAATACAGTGTCATTGATATATTTGTATTTATTAAAAAAAAGAAACCACGAGTGTGAATTGAGTCAACACCTATTCTTAAATGTTTGAAATTATGCATGATTTGTGAATTTCTTAAATGTTGCATGACATTGTAAGAAATAAAGATTCCGTACCTGAAATTGCTGAAGCGTGGCTTGTCCGTATCTAAGAAACCCATACATATTTTGCCTTAGTACTCTTGCGAGAAGAGATCATTAAGGAAGTATCCACAAGGTAAATTGCACATGTGTTGCAGACGATACGAATTTAGGGAGAATTTATAGTTTGGTACTGCCCGAAAGCCGTTTAAAATTACTTCTGTGATTTTTAAGTAAGTCTGTAGGTAAGACTTTACTGAGTTCGAATATTCGTTGATATTCATAGGGAAGTTGTTTTCTTGAAAGCAGAAAACAGGTTAGTGATACTAATCTAATTAGCGACAGGACAGATAGACAAGAATGGCAACATTAAGGCAACTTACGCGAGAATTCAAAGTTCTTGGATCCGAAGAATTAGGTTATGAAGGGACACAGTTAGCTGATTTGTAGATCGTAGTCTCAAAGAGTACAAAGAACAGCAAGCAGCCGAAAGAGAGAAGGAAAGAGAATCAGCCGAAAGAGAGAAGGAAAGAGAGGCAGCCGAAAGAGAGAAGGAAAAAGAAAAAACCTTGAGCTAGCCAGATTGCATCCCGAAAGAGAGAAGGAAAAACAAGCGGCCGCCCAAAGAGAAAAAGAACTTGAGTTAGCTAAACTGCAAGCCGAGAAAAGTAATAAAGAGAGAGAACATACGTTAGCCATGGAAAGTCTAAGAATAGAAGTGGAGTCCAGGAGGAGCGAAGAACTGAACGTACAGTTAGGACCCTCGAGCAGAAGAACTGAGGATAGACGTACCGTCCAGATAACCATGCCTATGTTCAACGACAAGAATGAAATTATTGATAACTTTTTAATCCAGTTTGAAAAGTTAGCTTTAATACATCAAATACCCAAAGAACAGTGGGCTATTAATATTTCAGCATTTTTGCAAGGCGCTGCCAAGGAGGTTTATCATAATTTGGCACCCGCTAAAATAGATGATTATGAAGCTCTCAAAAAAGCATTACTACGGCACTATGAGCTAACAGCTGAAAGTTTCCGTAAACTTTTCAGAGAGTCATCTAAAAAAGCCACAGAGACTCACGCGCAATTCCATAATCGTGTACTCGTACTTTTTGATAAGTGGATAAAAATGTCCGGAGCCGAACTTACATACGAAGGCACTCGGGAAGAAATTCTAAAGGAACATGTCCTCAGCACATACCGTAAAGATCTAATAGTATTTTTAGCGGAGCGTGATTTCGCGACCTTGGAAGGTATTAGTGTAATGGCAGAGCGATATGAAGCTGCACACTCTCGTCCAGCCACATGGAGTGGCAAGGATCGAACCAACGTCCCAGAGTTCAGGAGAGGTAATGGTTTAACACCTATCAGGCGGAACGGTCAAAATGGTGGGAAGCCAGGGGCTTACAATCCCAGCCGTGATCAGTCCCGGGGCTCAGATAAGTCCCAAGGGATGGACAAGAAAACCTCTGGTAAGAACGAGGAAGTTGTGTGTTATGGCTGCAACAAACCCGGCCATATTCTTAAAAACTGTAGAAGATACCGTCCCACTGTAAATGTAGTAACCCCAGATACTAGTAAGCAGAGTAATCTATTGGAGTGGTCCAATACAGCAACAGCTACGGTAAATGGCGTAGAGGTTACTGTGTTGTACGACACCGGCTATAGTTATCCAGCTTTGGTAGACAGCAAGTTTGTTAAACCTACTGATTATACAGGAGAGACTGTAGAGGTACAATTTGCAAATAAGGGTAGGGAATCCCTTCCAGTTGTTTATATCAATCTTGATTCACCCTATGTGAAAGGACGAATTCAAGCAGCGTGCTTGTCATGATTGTCGCATGATGTTATTTTAGGATGTAGGTATGTATTGCCACAACCTAATCCTATGACGTATACACCTGTATACGTGGGGTCTGTAGAGACTAGGTCTATGAGACGAAGGTCAGGGCCGAAATCGTTGAAACCCTCGTCTTCGCCCATAGATAATTTGCTACCTGGCGAATTAAGGAGACTTCAAGAGGAAGATTCTACCCTTAATAAGATACGCGGGTATGCAAAGGACAAGTCAGTGCGGAACTTACCCGACGGTGAGGTGGAGTTCGCACTGAAGCAAGGTATCTTGTACTGATACGCTCGAAAGGGAACCGAGAGGTTTAAGCAGGTAATTGTACCACGGTCTAAGCGGGATGAAGTACTTAGGCTTGCACATGAAGGTTTACTAGGTAGTCACATGGGTGTGGCTAAGATGCGAGATAGGTTAGTTAGGGAGTTCTATTGGCCAGGTGTGTATGGTGATGTAAGGAGGTTTTGTCTGTCGTGTGACAAGTGTCAGCGAGTGGCACCTAAGACCTCACATCGCCCAGTGCCGCTAGAAACTACCCCTCTGATTGATGAACCTTTCTCACGGGTGGCTATGGATCTGATAGGTCCGATAAAGTCCGCAGCGGAAAGTGGCAATCGTTATGTGCTAACGATTGTCGATTATGCTACCCGATACCCGGAGGCCGTTGCTTTAAAGAACATCGATTCAGTTACGGTAGCTGAAGCGTTGTTAGGGGTCTGGTCTAGAATTGGTGTACCAGACGAAATACTAACTGACCAAGGGACGCAGTTTGTTAGCCAGGTGATGGAGGAAGTAAACCGGTTACTTTCTATCAGGCACCGGACTACTACCCCTTATCACCCACAGTGTAACGGTCTTGTGGAGCGTTTCAATGGGACATTGAAACACGCTCTAAAAAAGTTATGCGAGAATCGACCTAGGGATTGGGATCGATACCTTCCCGCGATACTTTTTGCGTTACCTCGACGTACCCCAAGCTAGTCTTGGATTTTCGCCGTTCGAGCTAGTTTATGGGAGGACAGTGAGAGGACCCATGGCTGTATTGAAGCAGTTGTGGACGGATGAGAAAGCATCCGAAGAGGTAAGAACAACATATCAGTACGTTGTTGACCTCCGTAATAAACTGGAGGAAGATTGTAACTTGGCCCAGGAAAATCTCTGTGATGCAAGGGGACGTCAGACCAAGTACTACAACAAGAAGGCGAAAGAACGTAAGTTTGATGTAGGCGACAAGGTGTTGTTGCTGTTGCTATTAGAACATAACAAACTCCAAGTGTCTTGGAGAGGACCGTTCGTTGTAGCGGAGAAGAAGGATGGCGATCACCGTTTTTGTATTGATTACAGGAAGTTGAATAGGATCACAGAATTTCAAGTAGAGATGTTACCAGATCCTGAGAATATATTTGCCGGTGTGACGAACGCAAAATACGTCTCGAAAATAGACCTGTCGAAAGGTTATTGGCAAATTCCTGTACGCAAAGAAGACCGTTCGAAACTTGCTTTCGCAACACCAGATGGAACATACCAATGGGAAGTTATGCCGTTCGGTGTCCAGAAAGCACCCAGTGTCTTCACCCGATTGATGTGGAAACTTTTAAAACCTCTAAGAAGGAGCGGAGTCTCTAATTTTATGGACGATTTATTGTTAGCGACTGCTACTTGGGAGGAACACGTAATTCTGTTGAGAAAGGTTTTGGAACTACTCAAACAGGCAGGGCTCACCGCCCGACCCTCCAAATGCCATATTGGATGTCGTAAATTGACGTATCTAGGACACACCCTTAGTGAAGATACATTAACCCCAGACAGTACGAAGGTTGAGCAGCTTCGGAATGCCGCACATCCAACTACAAAAACGGAAGTTCGTTCATTTCTAGGTCTTGCAGGTAATTATCGGAAATATGTTGCCAATTTCAGTGCTATTGCTAGCCCGTTGACCGACTTGACGAGAAAGAAATCTCCGACTAAAGTTGTTTGGACAGACGCTTGTGAGAGGGCCTTTCAAACGTTGAAAGATAGACTGACGTCAGACGCCATTGTTAAACTAACAGACGTGACAAAGGACTTTGTGTTACGTACAGACGCTTCAGACAGAGGTCTTAGTGCAGTTCTACTGCGAGAACATGATGGGGACTTATTTCCTGTGGCATACGCGAGTAGAAAACTTAATACAACTGAGCGTAATTATTCAGTCACTGAGAAGGAATGCCTAGCGATTGTCTTTGTGATTCATAAGTTTCAGCGTTATCTGTATGGGCGAAAGTTTATTCTAGAAACCGATCATCAACCTTTAGCGTATCTTGCACAGGCTAAATTGACTAATGGGCGTTTAATGAGGTGGTCATTGTTTCTACAACAATATCAAGTCCAGCTACGCTACATTCATGGACACTCAAATGTGGGGGCAGATTTCAAGAGTCGGTTACTTGAGTCTAAGGTGAAGGGGTCACTTCTGGACATGTAAACATTAAATTAAACTGTAACTTCAAAATTCGATGAGCAAAATCTCAGATTTTACTCTTAAAAGGGGGTGGCCTATGTGATGTGTCGAATTTTGAAAACTCTTAGAAGCTTTGGTTAAAGGAAGTGTGTCAAAGTCAACTTAATTAAAGTAGAAAGGGCTAGAGATAGCTAGATGATTATTTTCATTTCATCTCTGAACGTCAAAAGGGAATTCGTTCTAGCCGACGTAACATGACCGAGTCAGATGCTATGGAACAAGAGAATGACATAAGACCCTTTCCCAAAATCGACGGGTTAAAGGGCGGGAGCTGGCTATAGATGATTGTTCAAAGAAATGTTAATTACGGCATGATTAGATGTTAAGTTGTCTTGTCAATCCAAAAATTCTACGGAATAGGTTTAGGAAACAGTCTATTCCGATTGGTTAATATGGATTTATGGGCGTAACTCTGTAAGAAATTAAAGGTTTTACTTTAGGAAAATTCTTTAGTCTTCAATCTTACTTGGAAAAGAGTGGTCGAGACTTCGGGAAGAGCTTGTAAGACGTTATCTCCTGATTTGGCAGTAAAGCAGGAGTTTTGTCTCAGCAAATAGGCAAACTCTACATTCTGAATTCGTAAAAAGTACGTTTTCATTATAGAGTAAGGGGCCAGATAGTTGTCTCAGTTAGGAGACGGACTATATGTGAGGTTCGTGCAAACGAATAAAGAAACGGCAAAAGGAAACAGCTTTCCTGGATTCACATGAGAAATCCCTGAACAATCGCAGGACCAGAACAAGTTCTACGCAGAAATCTAAGTCCAGAGATGATTGTTAAGTCAGAGTTCGACGGACAAGAGTCCAAGACGAAAAAGCTAGACAGAGATCGACGGAGCAGGGACGAACGGAAGTCTTGATGTCCGCATAAAATAGGTGATGAAGTCTCTCATCGTTGCACTCAAAGGTCACATCTCATTGGCAATGAAGATAGTATATTAACGTGGAAAGTAATTTTATATTTAAAGAAATTTGTATTGTCTTTTCATTTGAGTACATGTTAGTACCATTTTCCTTCTTTTGTAACCATATCATTGTCTTTTTATTTTAAATTCTGTTGACAAACTGATTAAATTTTATATTTGTTCATTGAAAGGGGGCTCGTTGTGTTGTTTCTTCAATATATTTGTTCAGTGATCTGCATTCTTCTTTCTATCTATCCACACTGGGTAAATTACACCGCGGAGGTCATTCCCTAGCAACGAACCGTAGTTAAAGAGGTTGGTGTGTTTAGAACGCCGCCAATTTGTCACAGCTGTCTTTAAATGTATCAATCTTAATTTATTTGTCTAAAATATAAGTCTTTAGTTTTCTGATTAACACCTATTTTAATGGATGGTTAAGGTTTGATTGCCAGTTAATGTATGTCATTCATTAACAAAGAAATCCTCCTCTGGCTTCATCCACCTACTCTCCCCAACCCTCCCTCCTCTCTCTCTCTCTCTCTCTCTCTCTCTCTCTCTCTCTCTCTCTCTCTCTCTCTCTCTCTCTCTCAGCAGCCGTTTATGCTATAAAATTGTGTTAATCATCAAAAAATTTTGATAAAAACAATACCATTGTGCCCCTCACCATTCAATTCTTCCAGCAAAATACCAAATCAGCGTTCAAGCTAAAGTTTCCCAGTCTGATATTTTCTGAGATTAAACTGCTGGTAACTAATATTTACAATTATAATGACATGTTAACAGTCGAGCCGAAAACAATATTTGCTTGTTGGAAAGGAAATATGATGTAAACTTTCACGAAAACTTGCAATTACGATACTGTTTTGAATATTGACCTGTTTACTACATTATCCGAGAAATGTCACTTAATTAGCTACGTTCTCTCTTCTGTTGATATCCCAATTGATGTGCAGAATGCCCATATTTTCAGAATCGACTTTTGCTTCGTTTGCTATATAAACAGTTACCAAACGTAGAAACAATGGCTTTGTGGCATATAGGAATGCCAATGGCCTAGCCAACAACCCGATGGATTTCTGAGTATGTTGGGCATACAGACACATTATGCATACCATACTGACGAACAACATTTCATATGTTGAGCTCGACCATGCACAATTAAAATGAATATGGGTTTTCCTAATACTTTACAGCCTAATCTTGGAACGTATGGTCTTGCAAAACTTTGTAATTTATTTTTTTTCGAGATACCTTTGTTCTCATTCATGTGCTTCCTTACATAATCGTTTGTTTAAGTTTTTGTTTACAGTTACTAAAATTGAAACAACATCAAAGAAAAATAATTGGGTGGCCTTTAATCATAAAACTAAACGGCAAATACGGATTATTCTTGATTGCATATGTTCAAAGAGAAATAAATATATTATCCCATGATTGACTATGTTACTTTATGATTTTCTATGTTATCCTATTATTGGCTATGATTCTTTGCCTTTGCAATGGTAAGACTACATTGTTATCTTGAAATTGGCAATCCTTCTTTATCACGTTAAAAGCTGTCATGCAATCAGAAAGAAATATAATAGTTTCACGAACGATTTGTCTTAGATACGGAAGATTTCCCTATACGTGAGTTTGATATCAATATTCTGACAATACGCTTTCAACAGAGCAACAGTCTCACCTCAAAATGTCTTGTATCCATTTAGAATTGTTTTAAATTTTTAACTTCCCACTTAATTCAACCTACCTTAAACTGCCAGTTCAGAACAAAATCGGGCGTTGCGATACAAGTAATACGAGGTTATGATGCTTTTGTTTTAAATTAATAAGAATGTGTATGTTCTCTTCGTAGTTTATACTAAATATCGGGACCGAAACAATTCCATCTAAATCTTTATCAGTACAATAACAACACAATATAGACAAAAAGTCATACAAACAATTAGAATGTTATATAGGATATACAAATTAACAACTGAAAAGAAAATTATTCAATTTTATAGAACACATTGTTATTAAGGCCATTTTAGATACCAAGCATCTAATTTATGAATCCAATAAGTCTCCTTGATGAGTCTATTCATGTCTCCATGTACAATATCTATTGGCATGAAAGAAAAATTGAGTAGACAGTGATCATTGGCATTAACATGTGTATAAATATTAGTGGGAAAATGGGGATCTTTCTAATTTTTAATATTTATCGTCGTTTGTGTTTGTTTTTTTTTTTATCCAAATCTAAATCTTTATGAAAAATCCAACCTACGCCAACATTATCGAAGCATTATCAACTATGGATATTAAATGGATAAGCACCGTGAGTATGCCTCATAACGGTTAATTAATGTCGTAATTACTTTTATAAATAACTGTAACCTGAATTGGCGGTCATGTTTTCATTTCATTACAAAAGGGATTGTATCAGGGACTGGAAGCTCCAGAGAGTGGTCATAAATCACACACACCATTTTTATTATGTGCCAATAAGATTCACGAGAGTACCAGAAGAGGCTTGTTCAACTCCTACTCATTAACAAATCATTTTATACAAAATTAAGAATGCAATGTTGACACCTAGCGGTGTGTGTGTCTGTGTGTGTGTTGGATTCTTAAAGTAGCTTTAACAAAGTTTAGTCATATCTTTACGATGTATATAGGTGACAGTTTATAGTGATGTCTAGCACTGGGGCATCATGACACAGACATGTAGCATCATGTCACACGCAGTCATATTATCCTGACACCAGGCTGACCAGTCCTAACAATAACTCTTAGTATCGAGCGAAAAAGTGAACCAGCTGCTAGTAACATTTTTATAAGTCTTTGGTATGACTCGGCCGAGAATCGAACCCGCCAACTCCCTTGTCTGAGACGGACGCTCTAACCATTCAAGCCACCGGATTTGTCCTTACCTAGTGGTAATTAGTTTGGCATCAATTTTTATTTATGAAATTTATATTCTCAGACGAATTTGATAAATTTTGTATTTATTATTCAAGATGAAAGAATGCATTATTAGTTTATGTGACGGCAAGATATAACGGATCGAACTGACTTTTGTTTCTCACTAATTCAAAGGAGTATTTTATCATTGCTTTTCGTTTATAAACCCTTAAACACATGAGATGCAAAATCTTCATGTTGACATCCATACATTATTGGTTGATTGTCACTTGTTTTGTATAGTCATATAATTGTAATCGTCGCATTCTATATGCTTATATATCATCAATGGGAAGCAAAGATTGGGCTACAATATTTAAACGATATGCGTCTGGAAAGTCAACAGACAGAATATTTGGACAAGTCACTGAAAGTCTCGTTATATCGTTGATAAATTAGTAGATACTGTTAATGCAATTTGGTGCAGTGGAGCAATAGCAATCCGCCTTTTGGTGACCCCAAGAAGCTTTTCGTTTCACAGGAGGATCACATCACAGAATTAGTAGCGGTCCTTCAAAAGGTCGGCGGCTGGACTCGGTTCACATTACCTCCCGATCAGTATCCGTATATATTTTTAGATCATTTCCTCTCGTTTTGGGCGTTGAAGCTCGGCTTGGATTTACACATTCTTGTTACTAATTTAAAGGATATTGTCTATTCATTACAATGTGAGGACTATGGTGATTCTCCGCCCGTTTTTGCCTACAGTGGAGGTGTGTAATGCTGTTCCGAAAGTGAAGTCTGACCCATGACACGTTGTTTTGTTTAATTTTGAATCACTACAACATATGCGTGATAAATTAGGATAGGAATTTCACTGTGACTTTGTCTAAGAAAATATTTGTGATTAACATTGATATTGATCTGGATTTTGACACGCTGAATGATTCCATGCTGCAGAGAAAATGTTGGGACTACATAGGGAAATAATTATATATTGGGTTCATCTTCCCTCAAATTAGCACGGCAAATATCGTCGATTCACTTCTTTCCATATCGACCTTGGCGTATGTAGCTTGCAGAAACAGTATATATCGTTCCGCTGTGTGGCTGTATGCAGTTGAAAGCAAACGATCAGGCCGTATGCACCTAACATCGACGTAGATCTATGATGGGGATAATCACTGCACCCTCTAGAGAACAACACACATGGTTTGCAATTTTCTCAAATTGAAACACGCAAGGTTTTCCTTCTTTCTTTTGAGTCAAAGAAATCACTATTCCGAGTAACTTGGACGTCTAAAGTCTAACGAACTCTTTAACTGGTTAATTTATTTCATGTTCTACGGCGAGTGGTTATTTCATCTCCCTCTGGGGAATATAAACACGATTATGGTTATCAACATATGCATAGAGTTATGTAGTAATAAGTTGATCGACAAGAATACGGGCTTCCTTCAGATTCAGCGACTCACATCACTTCTACGACCACGTTTTTTAACTTGTTTGAAATTGTTGCACAATCCAGGTTCAACGAAAGTTTCGAAAATAAACAGAACATAATCTATGTACCATCTTTTGCAACGGGTAATTAACTCTTCTAGAAATTTTACTTGACAAATGGTCATAGAAAGATCAAAATGTATCTAAAGGGCCGAATTCAGCTTACATTTTAATGTTGTTTTTGTAATAGAAATTTTGGTATTTAGGTAAATTGTTAAAGAAGGTTGCCAATACCAAAATGATAACTCTTATACCTTTAACTTTGTTTCAAATACTATACAATATTTTGGATCATGTAATACAAGTCAAGAATAAAAAAGGTGTGCGTTTATTGTAGTGTTCTTGCCTTATTTAGTGTGTCTCTTCAAGTTTATGTTTCATTATGCGCTATGTTGTTACATACTTCGTTCACCAACTGCTTTGTCCTTTCCAACAGCGCATTTAACAATATACAAAGTTTCTTTTGGATTCTAAAGATTTAAATATATTTATTTATTTTCTTGTTACATAGTTCAAAATCAATACTTTGTGCAACATCAATGTTCTCATGTGAATCACAGAAAATATTATATTGTGATTGAATGCCTTATTATGCCTCACAAAACAAATAAAAAACTTATGCATGGTTTGCATAATTCTACTTCGAACTAACGAGTAGCAAAGTGCAACGGAAAGGTCAAAATCGTAATTGGGAATTGTCCTAGTATTCTCAAACTACGGAATATATTATCTCTCAAGTCCTGTCGAATTAATACAAGTAGATGGCTTCATAAGTATTCATTCGTCTTGTGTTTTGACCTTGTATTATCCAGGCTGGAATTTAGAAACGAGCGAGTCAATAAACTGCACCTGATAGACCAGGAGCGTCAGTTACTTGTTCATGTCGTTGTGAATGATATTTATTGTTGTATTCAATGATGTTGCAGTTGCCTGCATGATCATGTGACCACCACAGCTGCGCAATTATTGGTTGGGTTGGTATAAGAGACCGGGGGGATGTCCACCTGGTGTGCGGCTTCTCTGTATCCAGTTCGTTTCTCTGTATCCAGTTCGATTTTTCCTCGAGAAATTTAATAAACATCCAAAAACGAGCCACTGCCGCAGTACAATACAAATAGCTTATTTGTACCGCTACAGCTGATGACTGTGTAAAAACCGAAAGGGATATGTTTAGCAATTTATGTTGTAATTGTTTTCCCCGACAACCTTTGGTCATTGGAACCTTTGTTTCTCACTAGAGATTTAGACATTCAGTGCCGGAGTAAATAACATATGGAATTTTTACCTTCCATTGCACCACGATTTCTCGAAGACCCCGAGGTTGCCAAACAGCTATTGAGTACTAAATACGTATATTCAGCATATACACGGAAACATTCTTCCATGATTCTTTAAGTACTAGTACACCATCAGGGAAAGACGATTGGACCATTTATGCTGCCTAACAACAAGAGATCAACGTTAGTCCGCTTGTTTGTTGAGAGGGATAATCGAAGCGGTTGAAGACTGCATTTCCAAATCAATACATCAACGGCAATACAAGGGTCGGGTTATTTAAAGTTTATGTTACTAGTAACATGTTCATTGGTAATATGTTACCAATTTTTGTTCAACTATGTTTCGTTTATATGTTCTTGTTTGATTTGTTCGCTTGTTCTCAGGATTCAGCACAAATAAGATTGACAAATTCGAAATACAGTGTATCGTCGTTTCTCGCGTTTTTCCATGCTCTCATTGGTATACACGCTGGCATTGAAAAATAGTTTGACACAAAAATGCTAATTACTTTTGACATAATCTAGTCATTTATTCGGGAAACGCATAATTTCTTCGCACTCTTTGTTATGGCAAATTAATACATGGAAGTGTATGCGTGTGTCACTTGGATTTCGATAGGTCTAAGGTAATCTAATTTATTTACACTTGAGAGTAATGAGTATCTATTTTCGCTTTAGTCGGCGTCCTCACCGTCATAACTGAGCGTTACCCTGTCTTCGTCCATGCGTGACCCAGTTAACGCTGTCTTCGTCCAGGCGATACCCAGTTAACGTATACGGCTTGAAGTTTTCTTGCCAAACATTGTATAGTGACTCGTGGCCTTTTGTTATATACATAGCAGAGTGTGTGCCCTGTTCTCTCCAGCGCGAGACAACTAGCATTAAATTGAATAGCCAGCCTATCATTGAAGCATCTCCCGCTATATATCGAGTATATTAGTATATTAGATCAATTCTAAAGTACATTGTACAACATCTCTCTCAGGTTTAGCTCCATGCCACGGTATTTTATATTGTTCTCTCTCTCTCTCTCTCTCTCTCTCTCTCTCTCTCTCTCTCTCTCTCTCTCTCTCTCTCTCTCTCTCTCTCTCTCTCTCTCTCTCATTTTTTTTGTAGATGGCATTTATCATTACATTGTGGATTTTGGTAGCTGTTAAATCAACTTTTGACCATCAATGTCCATAATTCTCAAATTGTGGCTAATTATGTCAACTTTCTTTACTTCCCCTCACACGTGCCAATTGTTGGATTTCTCTACATCGATATAATGTTTGTATAAAGTAATCACTTTAAAGGAAAAACCCTAAGATGCATAAGGACCGAAATCCGATTAGAATCATTTTCAGTGGAATTAATCAACTGGCAGATGGGATTCTAAACAAATTATGTGAAAAAATAAAAAAGGTTGCCAGCGGGTGCAATTTTGTTGTGTGTGGATGTGAGAGCTTTATGCCATAACGTTCCAAGACTAAATGCGAGTAGCACGACTTTACGGTACATCAGCACAATTGTGGCTATATCATGCCAACATACGGCAAAATGAATTGCGCAAAAATTTGTGACGATTGTCATAATCCAGATATGGTATTACGAATATTCCTGCATTATATTTGTAAAAACAAATTTCAAGCCCACAGTCACTATAACTGACTCCCTAAATACATATAGCAACTCAAGATTTAATAGAGAACGAATTTATCAGGAAAATTGTAAAGAAAAAAATTTAATCAATAAATTTAACAAAGAGATATCCATTTCCAGCCATTTCAATAGACATAAATTGACCTGATTAATGCAATTCCAATTGTACAAGTTAACGCATCATTCAGAATTTTCCGATTAAGTTTGAGAAAGTCGCAGTTTTTGTGTTGTCCCTTCTACTCTCTCACAGACCTTTGGTCGAATTTATAGACGACCAACCTTACAAGCATATATATATATATATATATATATATATATATATATATATAGATATATATATATATATATATATATATATATATATATATATATATATATTTATATATACATACACAAACACACACATATATATAAATATGTGTGTATATGTATGTATGTATGTATGTATGTATGTATGTATGTATGTATGTATGTATGTATGTATGTATGTATGTATGTATGTATGTATGTATGTATGTATGTATGTATGTATGTATGTATGTATGTATGTATGTATGTATGTATGTATGTATGTATGTATGTATGTATATATATATATATATATATATATATATATATATATATATATATATATATATATATATATATATATATATATATACATACATACATCACCACGAAACTACTCTTATTACATTCTAATAAATGTAAATCCACATTCCACCACAAACAATCTATTCAATATTAATATCTAATATTAGTATACTCATAACTCAATTAAAAACAATTACTTGAATCTAACTCATTTTAATTAATTCAAATCAAGTGCAAAATTCGGCCAAGATATCGTCTTACCTTTCGAAGCTTATAAATTCGAATTCAAATTCCATTTTACGAGATTAGTCACCACCAATCTCGCAGTGAATGAACTTTAAAATTCCCTTAACCACACAGTTCTATCCACAAGGACAATGTGGTCTAAGTCAGACAAACGCGCCTGTACTCTTCCAAAACTTCTAAGCGCACTTAAGTTTTAAGTTTATCCTGTACGAACGATGCCTGTTCCCCGCTTAAAATTTTGAACACGCTTTATTCTGTTTGAGCACGCTAGTAGACTATATTGGCTGGTTTTAATTTAAATTGGTGGTGGTTTACCCGCTAGAGGTATGAGAGACAAATAAAACTGTGTCATTAGTGAAAGTTGGTCAAAGCATTATGTTCCTTCTAAGCAATCTTGATGCTTCCAACCTGAGCTTCGCTTAGGTAGAACATCCTTGTTCTCGGTTATATTTGAATAAAATTATCATGCAATGAAGAGAGATTGTTACAAACAAAAACCCTTCCAAATTGTTAACACAATAAAATAATTAAAACGCAAACATGTTTAAAATTCTGAAACAATTATATAAAAAAGCTTAAGATAACGCATTCAACATCCTGAGAAAACATGCTTAGGTAAACTACAATCTTTTTCAAAGTCCATGATACTTTTAGGAGTTATACAAACTAACACTTTTCCCCCACAGCTCGCGTCAAAATACTTCATGACTGACAAGGTGAAAAACTGATCCCTCGACGAGACTGCTCCACGTGTCAGTGGACCTCAGTATGGCATGTACTCTGGTCGGGTAAGCCTTTTAAGGTGGTATTCATGAATTGGGTTTCGTTTCCGAATGTTGATTGGCAAAATACCTCACCTCATTTCTGCGACCTGTTCTATATATGGCACACCCCAGTAATGGGTCTGATGTTCTGACGTTTGTGCAATTTGCATTTCACATATTTTGGCAAGTGTGACGAACACAGTATTTATACAATATTCGAAGTCATTATATGGAAACTTCAATTCAGAAACAGTTGGCTGTAAGTAGCTTTGGCTTGCTTTATAGGTCCTTTATCACCTTAATACCAATGCCACAAGACAGCTAGCACAACAGAATAATTTTCTCATACTGGATAAAAAAATAGTATGTTTCTGGAATATATGGGATATGAACGGATTGTCAGATTTACTATTCGGAAAGCTTTCAAATCTGTAGTCCTAAACTATGATGATGTCTTGTTTGTTTGTTTGGTTTGTTTTATTTACTTTTGATCTTTAAACATGTTTAAATGTTCATAATATGGATGTATTTGTGAAGCAAAATTCTTTATCCTGTAACCTGGGTGTTGCAATGATAGATTCAATTTTGTCTTTATTGTTCTAACTCAATATGCAACAATTGTGTAGCTTTTTTGCGGACCCAAAATATGGCTTCAAAATTAGACTCTGTTTTATTTGAATTTACACATAAAAACGGTTTATTGATGAGGTCGTTTTCCATATCGTGGAATGATATTTGATTTTCTGAGCGTACAAGTTCTGGTATTTGTATGTAAAGACTACATCTTATTTGGCATTTGACGGAGAATATGATAGTTTGGAAGCATGTAGGTGATCTAGTTTTATTCTTTTAAGATGGCGTGATGCTCGTATGCCTCAAAAAAGGCTTTCTGAAGAGAAAGATCTAATTCCCTCCTTACATAGTCTAAATCCCTGATTTTGCATCGAATTTAGCATTTGGAGGTAAGACTTACAGTCTTATCCATATACAGTCGAGTCACAGTCAAGTTTTCACTAATGCACTGTATGACCACAGCAAGATTATTCTGACCTACTGGTCAAGGTTTGTGGTCGCTATTCTTGTTATAGCTAAACCTTTTTGACATTCTTTCCTGGTGTATCCAATATGAGGAAAGAAAGTTAGTTTCCGGGCGAAAATACGTCCGAAAATTTGGGTCTCCTCCACAACAGGAATAGAACAACCATCTGGATTGAGTTTGGGATAAACATGAAAGGTATGTTATGAAGACTTAAATATTGTTTGATAACACATTTAAGATAGATGGGATAGATTTAAATTGTCACTTGCATTGATCTATATATCATTATATAAAGGTTGTTAGGAGGCAGAAGTTTATATACATACCAAGGCAGCAAAAACACCTGAAGATACGTTACACAAGGTGGATTACATGGGATGGGTGGGAAATAGAAAAAGGTAACGTATTCAACAAGATTTATCTGGAATTAAATTGCGATACATATGTATATATGTACTTCTTATGCATACTTAATTAACATTTTTCGGGTTAGTTAGTTTTTGTTATTTCATTACATGCTATGAGTAATGTAAAATTTAAGTTTAATTCCTATTTTGTCCAAACTCATTAAATAACTATTGATATTATTATCTTATGTTGAGTGAGCGACTGTTGAATGTCTTCACACAGGTAGATCTTTTGAACGTGATGTTAATGTAAAAGACCTTCTAATTGTTCTATAAAATGATATGTGGATCCTCGCCCAGGCTTTTGTGTCTAAATCGTTTTTATGTCTGAAAATCAATCATTCGTGCTATAATATCTGCGCAGGATCAGTTGTGCAATAGATTAGATTTGGGTGATTTTATTTAATTCAAATTATTCTTCTTTGGGAATACAAAGTGCTCATCAATAATGATCTTGGAAGGGAAACTTGGATTTAAAGTTAAATTCCAATAAGGATATATTCTTAGATCATATCATTGTGATTCAATACAAGAATGTTTGGCACATTTTCACAATACAGACCGTCACAGGCAAATTACACCTTCAGCTTTGGAATTTTGGAACACCACTAAAATTTATTTAGAACATTATTAGTAGTGTTAGTATTTATATAACTAATTGGGTTCTCATTCGCAAGACCGTGAGTTATGTTTACGTTTTCACTTTGTATTCTAGGGAATAATTACTTATTGAACATTTCAGAGCTTGGTGTTTCTTACTCTTTTCAATTACTTATTTTAAGACCATAGAGCCCAAACAGCATCAGCAACTATAACAAATATCAAGGAATCAATCCCCTAATGACTATCAATAGGGCGAACGGAAATTTGTAAGGTAAACAAAGAAAGAAAAAGAACACAGATTAATAAGATGGGGATAAAAAAGTCAAGACTCAGAAAAAAATAATTGAAGAAAGTTGATTAAGAAGTACCATCATTCCTGACATACTGTAGTTGTTACGCGATGTGGAAGTATATTTAGGAAACCGTCACTTAATTTTACATTAGTCAGACAGACCATACTATATGTTCACAATCCTACATTTTACGCTTCGTATAACTTTAAGATATCTGAAGAAAATTAATTTTCCAGATTCATGGGTTAACATAATAAGTAATTCATACAGAAAGATGAAAAATGAAGCAATAAATCAATCATTAAAGCTGAGCAACTTTCGCATTACAAATTAAGAAGCATCGGTAAAACGTTTCGATGAAGCCAATAAAGGCTTTGTACGCCTACGGTGTGGCCACCTTAATAGATGTTAGATGATTATCATATTAAAACTATGAAAAATTGGACAGACGAGGTTTTCAATATTATCAGCTTATGATCAGAGGATCAAAGAAATGTCAAATAGTTCAGAAATTAAAAAAAGATGATAAAAGATTTATCAAGGTTTTTTTTTATTGAGAGACTTAGATTTAACGTAAAATGTTTGACGAGAATATCTGTTGTATGTGTGTATGTGTGTATGTATGTATGTATGTATGTATGTATGTATGTATGTATGTATGTATGTATGTATGTATGTATGTATGTATGTATGTATGTATGTATGTATGTATGTATGTATGTATGTATGTATGTACGTACGTACGTACGCACGCACGCACGCAAGCACGCAAGCACGCACGCACGCACGCATGAATGCATGCATGCATGCATGTATGCATGCATGCATTCATGTATGTATGTACATCCTACCATGACGAAGAAAGGAGGAAGGGTCCGGAAAGCAGCGACGCCATGCGCCACACCCAACCCAACAACTCCGCTCCCTGATCTAACGGCAAGGCCAGACGTTTGGACAAATCTAGCCCAGCTTTTCTAGCTGAGAGTCCTATGCCAATTATGCGTTAGTCACCTATGTAATTGATTTATAATTTGCAGTTTTAAATTTTGAAAACTTTTGAGTTGGAATTTTGCGTACTTGGCCTGCCTATAAGTTCGCGGAGAAAGTTTTCCAGATTGGTTTTGGGATGTTAACCTTAACTTTGATGTTAAATGCGCTTGTTCTTATGTCGGTTTTATTTTAGGCGGTGGATCCTAAAGGAACATGTTTGTTTTTGGTGATTCGTCTTCATTTGCCAACACTAAGATATGTGGTTTCATAGGAGAGGAGGGATCTCTCTCCTCTTGTGTGCGGGTTCTTGGTGGAAAGTCTTTGAGACGGTACTGGCTTGCCGCTCTCAGGATCGCACCCGGGTATATGCTAGTATATTTTCCTAATCCCCGTTTGATGCCTGCCTTGGTGAGAAGAGAGAGCTTTTAGTCAGCAGGTAGAGCTTACTGGACTGATTCTTGCTTTGATAGGTGAAGTTGAGGGTAGAGTTTCTATCATTGCATCACTGCTCGACCAATTCGACGGAGAACTACAATAGCTAGAAGAGGGATTGTATCTCGACCTGATTGGTTTACTTTGTCCGGCGCGCTTTTGTTTGTATGTATGGGGAAGGGGTTATATGGAACAGCAAGGAGAGGTCCCTGGACTCCTCCAATTTTTGCGTTTTCCTTACCTATGTGTAGCAGTGGGTAGAGCTTTCTAACTGCTTTACGGCTTATACCATTGCAGCCCTTTCTCACAGCCATCCTGTCTCGCCTTTGTTTCCGGGCCATGTTAGAAAATATAAGGTTAAGACTGGTGTCTTGTCGTTTAGGATCTCACCAGGTATCTACTAGTGTGTTTGTCCTAGCACCCGTATTTTGAATTCTTCTGCCATGGCTTGTTGGTCCAGTTGGTGGGTGTGAGGCTTCCTCAGCTTGATTCTGGTTACCTTCCGTTCTGTGTGGGCTTTTGTGGGTTCTTCTCATTTCTTTGTAGTTTTGTCATAAATTTGCTGCTGTTTCTGTGGTAGATTGTTGAGTTTTTCCTGTGGTTGGGGCTTGTTCCTTGTGTAAACTGCTACCTCAGATTTGGTTTCAAGTTCGCCAGTCTGTTATTTGTTCAGGGTTAGTTTGTCTGTTGTCTTTTGTTATGGGTTATTCACATGCAGATAGTGTGGTATAAGTCATGTTAGGGGGTCATGCTGTGGGGGAAGGACTGATCTTGTTTCGGTGTTGTTTATCTTGTAATTTTTATGCTTTTGGTTTTTTTAGGGTTTGGGGAGGTTGGGTGTTTTTTGGATCTGTTTGTTTGCCGATTTAGTTTTAATTCACTTGTTTCTTGGTTGGACTTATTATTACGGCTAGCCCTTGGCGTTTTCTGTTTGGAGTTTTTCATAAGATGGTGATTATATGTGTTTGAATTTATTAATTGATTTTAATTAATAAATAATGTTGATGTATATTAATTCTAGTTTTTTGTTCTTTGTTTCCTCTAGTAATTCAGTGTATGTTGTTGGTGATCCCAGGCTCTTCTGATATTCCTTGAAGGTATTCCTCTGTTGGTGATATTCATTACAGTCAATTAGGAAATGGCTTGGCGTTTCCGGTTCTGTGTGGTGTTCGCGGTTTAGGTTGTCATTTTGTTGTGCTGTGATGTGTTTTTGTGGGTTTTTTTAAGCTAGCATTTTGCTTTTGAGTATGTGGGATTACTTTCAGGCTGGCGGATTTAGTATTAATTTTGAGTTAAATTGTTTCATACAGTTACTGAATGCTCTCTTGGTTGGGTTGTTTTTGGGGTGGCTGAAGTTTCAGATTGCATATCATAGGGTGTGTTCTTCTCTTTTGATGTCTAATGGTAGGTCTCCCCTTATTATTCGTATGACGGACATTTGATGTGTTTGTTAGTAGTCCTGTATTTCGTATTGGATGTTGTCTATTGTTTGGAGTAGGCTTTGGCTTCTGAGTAGTAAATTATATTTGGCATCCGTAGTCTAATTTGGCACCTATGGTGGCTTTATACAGCATGAGTAGTGTCTGTTGGTCCGCTCCCCATGTTGTTCCTTCAAGATGTTTCAGTAGGTTGATGTAGTGTTTGCTTTTGTTGACTAGGGTTGTGATGCGGTGTTTCCATTTGAGGTGTTCGTCTAGTGTCATGACTAGGACGCTGGATTATTTCACAAATTTGATTGTTGTTCCTTGCAGATATAAGTTTGGGTATTTGAGTTTTCGTTTGTTTGATGTGGTAAAGATTATTCCCGCATTTTCTTCCTCGGATATCATAAAGTATCAATTTGTTGCCCATTATTCTATTGAGTTAATGTATTTTCTGTAATGAATGATGGGTTGTTGGCGTTCTGAGCTTTCCAGTTTCCGGGAGATGGTTTTGTCGATGTACTTCTTAACCATTAGGTTGAAAAGTGTGGAACTTAAACTCTCCTTTGCAGTGTCCCGTTGTCTATGTGGTATAGGATGGAGGTTTTGTCGCCTATTCAAATTTTGATATGTCTTCGATTCAGAAAGGTTGCGATCCACTGGTGCATCATTCCGTTCCTTCCATATTGGTCTAGTTTAGAAATTAGCCCTTTTGTCGATATTAGGTCGAATGCCTTTTCTAGATCAATAAATATTTCATGAGCTGTCTATCCATTTTATGTTTTGAGTTAAAGACCAATTTGAAGTCCGCTTCTAGTTGGATTAGTTGATCGATTGTGGATCTTTTAAGTCTATTGGACGTCACAAGAGACGTCTTATTATCTTATTTCAATAACAGGCTTCATTGTTTCTGGTACACATAATCTGTGCCCTACATTTATCTAAACATTTGATATCTCACTAATGAGTTATCCAGAAGTTGATTCGGAAACATTAATTATTGCAGCATATTTGATCAGATTCACACTCATTTTTAACCTCTCCTTCAAACCCTCTATCTATTTATCTATCTATCTATCTATCTATCTATCTATCTATCTATCTATCTATCTATCTATCTATCTATCTATCCATCCATCCATCCATCCATCCATCCATCCATCCATCCATCCATCCATCCATCCATCCATCCATCCATCCATCCATCCATCCATCCATCCATCCATCCATCCATCCATCCATCCATCCATCCATCCATCCATCCATCCATCTATCTATCTATCTATCTATCTATCTATCTATCTATCTATCTATCTATCTATCTATCTCTTCCCTCTCTGTATATATATATATATATATATATATATATATATATATATATATATATATATATATATATATATATATATATATATATATATATATTAAAGAAACTTATCTCCTATCTTGCCTCTAATATCATCATTTTCAAAATCAATAATTATAAGTCCTGTAAATAATCATTTAATTAATTTTCATGAACACAAATGCCTGTTGATCTCTCTTGCTATATAGTCCATGAAGCTAGTCTTGTTAAACCAAATGGTTAATGCCCATAAGGCCATGGGGTGAGTGATCTGGAAAGATTCTGCTGCAGAAGTAGAGCATATCCTTACAAATGTGTATTCTATACAATATGATTATGTACAAGACATGCAAATTGGACAACACTTGAATAATGTCAAATCTCCATACTACATTTCCTTCTTGGTTCTATAATTTTGTCCCCAAATTTTGCTATGAAATTTGCTTACAAAATAAGTCATAACATCATACACACAATCTCACTACAAACCTAAAATATCTACCACAAGCTGAAATGTTAATGATGTAAAATATTACTATAAATGTGGGCCTAATATTTCTAAATACAGAATAAATTTGATTTCACAAGTTAAAATAAATAATCCAATAAACGTTTAATTGCTGAGGATACTCAAACATGAATCATATCATATTCAGTCTTACAAAGAATCCAGAACTTTAAATCCAGACATGCACATTAATCTTCGAAAGTTCACTATTATTTGAGTAACGGTAATACATCTGCAACAAAATAAAGTTTGATTCAAAAGATGAAGCTTTTAGTTAATTAATATAAATGTTGCTCGGTGTAATGTTGCGTTCATTTGCAAACAAGTTTCAGATACGTTCAAGAGTTCATATTGCTAACATATAAATAGTTGCTTTTGCCAGATATACCTATAGAAGAGACTAAATTAAAATAGTCGAGATCTCAGTCACAGTTATACAAATCTTCCAGTGTCATATTATTGGGTGTTCAGAAAGATAAGGTTTTAGGAAAGTCAGAAAATAGTCTGCGGAGAAATAGTTCAACATAATATGACATTAGAACTGTTAAGTCTACATTGTTTATTTGATGTATTGAATAAGTCTTTATTTTCCATATGAATCTCGACATTTTATGACCATTTGTTAGATTTTCCATATTCAATTGAATCCAATATAACATCTAAAAAAATGCATTTCATGTCCAAAATGAGTGCGTATGGTGATAAACTGTAGAATTTGAACTCATTGCTTTCTGATGAGAATCCTTGACAACACGTCAGCCCAGTTTTGCTGTTGTTCATCAATATAAGTTCCTACAGATTGAGCAAGTGTTCTATTGAAAGATTCGCAAGTTCTATTGGCTTCAGGTTGGTACGGCAATGTATGACAACGTTTTGATTCCATCTGTTTGCACAGCTTGGAGATTATTTTAGACATAACATTTTGACCTTGATCTGAGACAAGTGATGTAGGTGTACCATAACGACACATAATATCTTTGTACAGGATATTTGCAATATCACTGGCTTCCTGTGACGTTGAAGGTAGTGCTACAGCAAAGTGATTGAAGCTGTCTGGCGTTTTAGTGAGAGGTCCAAAAATGTCCATGCGCCAGCGCTCAAACGTTAATACTTATGGCATAGGATAAACGGGTGCTTTGCCATAATGGGAAGGCTGTTTTGCTTGCTGAGAGGAGACACATCTTTGGACATAGATTTGTCTCTGAGAGTATATATTAGTAATATTTGATGGTACCGATGCAAATGTTCTATCAAAATCTTGATGTGCTACACCTGAGACTGAAGCATGGCTGGCTTTAAGTATATACAAACGAGCTGTTCCTGTTTCCTTATTTGCACATCTTTTGTTAATGTTCTGCCTGTTTGGTCCCACAGGTCATAAATCAACCTATCTGATATGATATATTGTTGGCTTTCTGCAATAGTTTTAATTGTTCCTTGTTTGTCTTGTGGTAGTTGCCCTAATGAAAAGTACTGTTTGATGAGGGCAAAACCAGGACACAGTGACTGTTCCGTCTCGACCTCTTGTAGGCTGTTTGAAAGAAGATCTACCACTTGCTGAGAGTTATTGGGTTGATTCCTGATGCTGTACACAGATATATGGATAACAGTCTCCATGTCGGAATGTGTTCCTTATATTCTATTGTAGCCATAACAGGTTTCATTTTTTTAATTTCATTGCAAAAATTACATGTATTCCAGTCAGTGTCATTATCCTCAGGTTGTTGATGATATGAGATTCTAGACAATACATCTGCATTTTGGTGATTTGTTTTAGCTTTATGAATTATGTCGTAACGAAATCCTTGCAAAAACAAGCTCCATCTGCTAAGACGACCTGTAGTTTATTTTATATTTTGTAACCATTTCTATGCAACATGATCCGTTATGGCAGTAAATTTTTGATACTCAAGAAAGTGTGTAATATCGCAATCCTTTCACTAATTCCATGCAATCGCGTTCTGTTATTGCTCATTTTCGTTCCACATCGCGAAGCGAGCTTTTAGATGTTCTCTTCCCAACTGATATTTCGATGCAAGTAAATATATATATATATATATATATATATATATATATATATATATATATATATATATATATATATATATATATATGTGCATTTCATAATGCGGGGCCCCGAGTGGCCGAGTGGTCTAAAGCGCTGTCCGTTACAGATCACTGCCATCTCACCTCTGTTTGCGTGTGTTCGAGTCTAGGATTCGGCTAATGTAGATATGTGAGAAAGCTTGCCAGTAGCTTCTCGTGGGTCGGTGGTTCTTTCCGGTGATTTCCCGGCTTCTTCCTCCACCATTAATACTGGCCGCCATGAATAGCCTATCGTGTGCTGAAAAATGGCGTTAAGCCCAACAACAAACAAACAATTTCATAATGCATCTGAAGATAATATGGATGGTTTTCCCATGTTTTGATATGCCATAGCAGGTGAGGTTGTCATTGCAGTATTTAGTTTTTTAAATACACTTTCACAATCGGGTGTTCATGTAAATTTTACATCCTTTTCAGGAGCTTGTTTAGAGGGGCACTGATGTCGCTACTAAACCGCCTGTAATAGTTACATAATTCTAAGAGGCTTCTAACATTGCAGTCATTCTTCGGTGTAGACAAGTTTGTCACTGCATCTAGTTTGTCTTTGTCAAGTTCAGTTCCATTCTTGGATATTACACGTCAAAAATATTTTACTTTGCTTGTGGAAAAATTACATTTTGATGGTTTTGATATTAAGTTTGCATACTTGAGTCGGTCAAACTTTCTTGTACCTGTGCTCGATGTTCAAACCTTGGATTAAGTACAATAATATCATCTATGTAACATAACATTTTTCCATGCAATCCCCAGTAACACATGTCCAAGAACCAACTGGAAACTCATGGATGCTGATACCACGCCAAAGTTTCTTAAATTTATATAATCCATTAAGCGTTATAAAAGCTGGCTTGTATTTTATGTCTATATCAAGAGGAATCTGCAGTGCGGTCCAAAGGACTCAGTTAGTTCACTTCCGATTAACCGATTGTTTCTAGAATGTCGATTTTAAGTGGTAAAGAAAAGAGTTCTGGCTTTGTTACTTTGTTGAGGCCTTGATAGTCCACTACACATCTAAACCCTCTTTTTGACAAGAACTAGACTATGCCATGGAGAATTTGATGGTTCGATAATATCATGCTTCATCATTTCCTCTACTTGGCGCTCAATGTCTGCTTTGTGTATAGGATTAGTCTTGCTCAGTCTTTGACGAACTGGTTGGGCATATCCTATTTCAATTATGTGCTTGTACACAAATGTACATCCAAGTTTAGAAAGGACTTTTGCAAATACATCACACGTTTTAACAAGAAAAGCTAGAAATGTATTTTTATCTTTATCACTTAGATCAGTTTCAGCTAGAGTAAACCCAAATTAATGAGCAATTTGAATGTAATGGTCATCTTTGCTGTCAGAAACACCTATGTTAACAGTTTTATGTCCGTCCTTTTGATTATTTTCTGTGCTAGAAATGTCTGCGTCATTGATCGGATACACATCAGCTATTGCTTTTCCAGGTCGCATTTGAATGTCCTTATTGATTCGATTCATAAGTCTAACTTAGCGTTCTGAAGTCTTGGCAATCGTTCTAGCTCCAATAACATTTATGGTGGCTGAAAGGTGAGCAAGTGGTTGTAATAACAGTTTCATGGTCATGTTATAATAGTGTTTCATAGTAACAGTTATAATGTATTCCGATTGTGCAGGAACAATTACTCGTACTACTGTCCGTGCTATTGCTAGATTTTTGTCTGAGGATAGTTTTAACCCTGAAGCTGTTATTCTATCACAAAGAGATAAAGCTTTGATGCATAAATCAATTTTTTGCATATTTGTTCTCCAGAAAATCCATCCCTAAAGTCATGTTGCAATGCAGATTAGAAAACGCATGAAAAGTATGAATCACTGTTAGGCGATTTATCCAAAGCTGAAGGGTTACATTTCCATGTGGTTTCTGGTGATCACCATAAACTTCAATGACGAATGCAATCATAGGAGGATTTAAATATTCCTGACACTTGACCCGCTCAAACTGAGTGAGTGAAATTACTGATACTGGAGCTCCTCTATCCACAAGTGTATCAATTATTTTATTGTTGATTTTGTCCATAATATTGTTCTTTGGCAAGTTAGAAATTGTAGCCGTGTTATTACTTGCTATTTTTTTCCTCTTTTTTCTGGTTTAGGGATAGATATTTTCTGGCGTCATTGTCCTCATTGTGGTGATGACCTAACAACACGTGCAAAATGGTTTGGTTTTGAACATTTCATGCACTGTTTCACATAAGCTTGGCATTTAGACCTTTGGTGTGGTGGAGATCGTCCACAAAGTTGAAGTGTGCTGTTCGATTCGGTTGTTCTATTTGGTGGTGTAGTGATCCACGACTTTGACATACTGCAGATGGGAATCTTCGTTGTATATAGGGTGGCAATCATATTGCCTCTTGTTACTTTGTGGTCTCAGTTGTTTGGTTTCGGCTAGATTTGCGTTTTGTATACGGCTTTCTAAAGTTTTAGGGTTCTGCTATAACACAAACTGTCGCATGATAGGAAGGTGTCAATTGATAATAATTGACTGGACCTGTGCATCTGGTAAAGCCAGATCAGATTCTTGCAGAGTAACTGAAGCTATGTATTCTTCTACATTTGAAGACCCTTGTGCAGTTTGGAAGAGAGATGACGTTCGTTCCAATTTAGTTCTCTCTTCGGGTCCATAGCGCTGCATTAATGTTGTTTTTAGGAGTTCATAATCATTTTAGTGTCTTCAGATAGAGATATATACCAGTGTAAGGCATTGTCTGTCAGAATCAGAGGTTTTATTATTTTTGCTTAATTGTCATTCAAACCTTTAGTTTGCATTATAAGTTGAAATCGTGTAAGCCACAGCTTAACGTTTCTTTACCATTGCCTGTAAAACTTGGAATAAGGTTTAAATTAACACCATTTGGTATTCTTTCCGTCTCAAAGATCAAAGCTTAAAGAGCTAGAAACATTTGTATAGATAATCTGATTTATGTGAATTTCAAGCCCTTAAATTTCTTCTCTATAGGGCCAAATGATAAATCCCAAATTAGGGAGCTATTGTATCTATCAAGTGAATTTCAATAGTGTGCATGATTTCATGAATTAGGCTGCAAATTTCAAACGAAGTGCGATCATACTGCAATCAAATCCAGATTTCATAGTGAATCTAGAAGACCTGGACCGTTGGTTCTCCACCATACTGTTCTAGCTGTGTATGTAGCAGCTACATTGGGGAATTAGCTCGTAGAGCAAACAAAGCTAGTGTTTATTTAATGGTTTCTTCACACTGTACCCAATTAAATTTCAAAAGCTCTCCCACAAAATCCATCCGTTAACTTTAAAGTTTCCTATTGCACTGTGCTGGGCGACATTTCCTTTAAGCTGGACCTTTCTGCAGCTTGTTCCTCTGGGTACAAGCATGGTGCCATGGTATCCCATAGGCTCAATGTGTCCCGCAACTAACTCTCCCGCTACCAAATCGTAAGTCCACCCTGCTTTATCTCAGCCGGGCAGACTTCGATGAGATCATGACCAGTTTTACCTACGGGTGAACCTATACCAACGTTGTATAAGCCACCTACGCAATTGACAGAATGTTGAAGAGTTATGAATTTAGAATACGTTTGTGTGCTAGAATTTTGCGACCTTATATGGGTCTAAATTGTTTTGCAGTCAGCTTTCCAATCACCATTCAAACATGATCAATTCGGATCAAAATCATTCAGCCATATAGCATGATAATGATCCTATCACAACTCGCATTATGTAGCAAGTATTATCAATCTAGAACAGAAGACGTCATCAAATTGTTTATTAGACAATGACTATCGTGCAGCAGAAATAAAATTATTAGTTTCTTAAATTGTTTAAGTTTACCTTATTAAGCCTCTGTAATTTATTGGTCTGGGAAAATGTTGATTATTTCCTAACACAGTGCTTTTTTCATCTAGTTTGCAACATAACAACCGACCAGATCCCCAAGGGTAATTATCAGTTTCGTGTATAAATTTTCTCCGCTGTTCCGTGTGAAAGTAGAATTGTGTGTTTTGTACGAAGGGTCACATCAGATGAAATGCTTCCTATCGTTTTGCTAGAGATAATACGTAATGAATGTAATAAACGTTTGAAGGAAATAGTAGTAAATGGATGTAGCATATTTTGACCCTGAGTAGGGATAAGTGTCTAGATGAGCATGCCCTGAATCCGTGCCTAAAATTGATTTAGTACAAACGCTCTTAATTAAGAGACTTCTACCAGATACGACTATCCAATTGAATAATCTTCGACTCATTACAGAACTGATTTTCAGGAATAATTTCTACATTTATTTTCCTTGATACGAAAGCTCAGATGAATTATTGATACTTACATGTTATTATAAAGGGAAAATAGTAACTTTTTGTCGACTACGATGACTAATTACCAAATGACTTCATTGAGGACAAAATGAGCAATCGGATTTATTAAATCAATTCATTTTTAAACAGAAATTGCTTTATTAAATCAAGCCATATGAAATATGTGATTTGAGTCAATAAATTACCAAATGGCTTCAATGAGAACAACATGAGAAATCGGATTTATTAAATCAACTCATTTTTAAACAAAAATCGCTTTATTAAATCAAAACATATGAAATATGTGATTTGAGTCAATAAATTACCAAATGGCTTCAATGAGAACAACATGAGAAATCGGATTTATTAAATCAACTCATTTTTAAACAAAAATCGCTTTATTAAATCAAGACATATGAAATATGTGATTTGAGTCAATAAATGAAATACTGAAAATATTTACTGAAAGTCAATCGCCATAAGCAGTTTACAAGACGGCCTCCAACTTAAGGTACAGGTCGCATTTAAATTGGTTTTACTTGCGTCTGCATATCTAAGATAGCAAAACGTTAAGTAGATCGGCTTACTATTTGAAAGGAAACTCTATACTTGACCATTAAAACAGTTCTATTTGGTTATTCGTTCTCGATCTCCTTGACAACAATCCCAGACTTTAATTGCCCAGCTAATATTCTTTTGTTGTCATTATATTTAATGCATATAGCAAAAACAAGAGTCAGACTATCGTGTAATCACGTGAAAATAATTCAATATGGAAGAAGTCAAACATCCTGATTATGAATATATACTAAATATATTATTTCTTTATTTTATCAATAAATTTATTATTAGTAGCATTGATCTCTTATATCCCTAAATTTCCCAAAATCTTTAATGGAGCGACAAAAATTATATACGTGATTTAAGATTTCTCGAATTACGCATGGACGATTCCAAAAGCAGTCTGGTAAGTTTGAAAATTCAAAAAAGAACGTCCATATTAAAATCTCATATTTACACTTGTCAGTTCAGGAATATTCCTAATTCTGAAAATTCACGGAACACACACACACACACACACACACACACACACGTAGCAACTGTATCTTATATTTATTTAACTTGACGACCAGTATCTAGTACCATTATCCATTTGATAAATGTGGGACATAATAGTTTGGGAACATTTTAACTGTACTGCAATTATGAAGTTCTTAGCGGAAACATCAGTACGATTTATAAATGCGTTGGCGATTTCCCAAAACGTAAAATATACGATCACCAGAGAGTTGTCACGTCCATACTAGTAAATGATTTTCTTTTGTTATTTCCAATTCTCGTGAATTGGCAACTAGGGATAAATTTATACGACAAGAGAGTGTTAATCAGATATCAAGATAAACTCAGCTCATGCTTCTTATGTGACATTTGTCCACTCCTGTCTTTTGTGTTATATTTGTCTACTCCTGTCTTTTGTTTAATATTTGTCCGTATAAAAGACGAATACCAGGTGTGTAAAAGTCAGGATTATGATTATTTCCGTAGCACTCTTTCATGAAAGTTAAAGGCGTCTAAGAATCAGAAAGAAAAATACACACATGCACTGCACCCCAAATCAGTCATTTTCAAATTCAAAAAGTTGTCTATTACGTGTAATACGAGTAATATAAATTATAGCTTCATAAGTCTACGTTTTCATAAATATATTCACACTTATAGGTACATAAACCATCAGAGAAAAGAAGTCATAACAGCATGTGGATGATGAACAGGATGAAAAGTTGTTGTACAGTAATATTTGCATTAATAGTAGTGCAATGAAATAATCTTTAAATTCTAACGTTATTCAGTACCACATATTTGGATGACGAACATTTCACTGTTTGATAGATGGTCAGGGTTCCTCTTCAATATACTCGTGTAATTATTTCTTTTGGAGAATTTTTATTTCCCTGTAGTCTCGTGAATGCAATATTTGCAAATTTGCTGTAGTTTGTCCCCGATATTTTTCAAATTGCTTTTTAATGCATCCCCAGCGAAACCAATATAACAATTTGTAAGAAACTGTTTTGTCATCTTATATGTTTTGTTTTGTTTTTGATTTATATTTATTTAACCCATAAGTCCTGGCATTCGCTTTGTCAAGCTATCGAAAAAATTTAAGTGATTCGGAATTTATTAATTAATAAATGAGGCACTTAACGCATTCGTATGGTCTTTCTCAACACGTCACGTCTAAATTACATAATTCGTATCATATAAAGTATACAATTTTACTAAAGGGTACTGTTATATTATTCCCATAGAGACTACGTTGTCGCCGTAAAAGATATAAAGAAACCAAGTCTCATTTAACAAGACTTCCCACGTGATTCATTAAGATCTTCATGACACAGACAATTTTTATAAATCATTGTAATGCGCAATATCCAACTAACCAAACATCTGCGCATGTCATCGATCGTTGGAAAGGATAGTCAGCCCTTCGAATACAAACATAGTATTACGCCCAATTTCAAAACTTTTATTTATATTTTTGGACATACTACAGAAGATGTGTATAGGGAATACAGATCTTCCCTTCTGCAGGAAATTCTTGCAAGTTGATAAATGCAACATGAACTCGAGGGGCGTAAACTGTATACTTTATATCCAATATATTTACCACCTCTAATGCACATTATAAATATGTTTACATGTATTGCATTTGAGAAAATAACACATAATGGGTTAACATTTTATAAAAGAAAAAATAAATGAATCGAAGTCAAATCAGAGAAGCAATAGCACAGTAAATAACCATTGTGTACTCCGCACTAGTCTGTTAACCTTTTGTGATTAAACTGTTCCAATGCAAGAAGATTTGTGCACTTCTTTGCTTTGTAAGTATTGCGTAGACTTATTTATCAGTTAAGAAAAAGCACCAAATAGAACGGTATTTTGTAAACACTGTGTGTACTAAAAAAATTACATTGCATAAAAGTATACTGATTATAATTCTTAACCACATGGTACCTATAGTATAACACCCAAATATGAAAGCTTTTTCTTAATATTCTAGCAAACTAAATGAACAGGAGTGCCTTAATATTTACTATTCTTCTTGCAACAATCCCTTTCCTTTATTTCTGTTCTAAGAGTTTTACATGTCTGCTGCATTGTCATATTATCACTTTTCTCTCGAGGCAACATTTGACAAAATAATAGAAAATGTTTGATCCCTTATAATCACTATTAGTTTCTGAAACAAGAAAATCCAATCGATATTTCATCGGGAGTGCCAGCACCAATCATACTGGAATCTCAGTATGTTGTCTTTAATGTTTTTATTTTCCATGTGAACTTGACACCTGGCTATCAAATGCAATATATTGGCATTCCCAGCCTTTAATCTAATATAGCTATAAAAAGACGAATTCATTACTGCATGTTGAGATTTAACCAGGAATCTATCCCTGCAATTAGGAAATTTTACCCCTGGGTAGTAACTTAAAACCTTGTTAAATCCACAACCTATGACCATGAACCTATTGAACAGGCAAAAAAGACAGATTAATTAACATATGCAGCTGACAGTAACCCTGGCTATATCCCTGCACTACTAGACTTAGTTTATGGTAATAACTTGGAAATTAACGATATTACGCTTATTGGGCTTAACAATACATATTTATACATGTAACTGGCAAAGACGCAAGGGTCTGTCCCTACGCTCATGGACTTAAGGACTGATGATATAATTTGAATACTATTCAAATTCTTGCCAACAAAGAAAATAAACTTATTGTTCATAAAAGATAGTTATAAAAGCTGTTGAAATTGGCCTCAGAGTCAGTCCTTATAACATAAGGGACTTAGTTCATGTGTCAAATCTCGGAAAATATCAAGATCCTACAATATAACCATATGGATACATACAACAACAAATACAAATGTGCAAATCACATTTGCATTTGAAGAAGCCCATACCTCCCATATTCCAAGTGACCAAACTTTGCGATGGAAACCAAATAAGTCAAATGATGGGAAAGTGAAGTATAAGTCTCTGGACATTTTGTGACCATAATGTACAAGTTTTGGTGTACTCATTGTTTTAAATCTCCTTGTAGCCCTCATTTATCTATCTGAGTATGTCCCTCATAGAACAGTAACTTTCTGAAAGACAGTATGCTGTGAGATATCTTAACATGTACAGTCTTTTAACACTGCAATTAGTATACTTCTTTCCCGCATCGAAATATTGCTTAACGCCCAACTGTGAAAGCTTTTTCTAAAACCTGGCAAAAACAAATTCAATAAGAGTACCTTCTGATTTACTAGACTTTGGATGACAAGTTATTTCCTTTGCTTTTCGTTATTTCTTTTTTTTTCAGCTGATATATATGTCTACTGTATTTTAGTATTATCAATTCTTCCTGGAGATAAAACCGTGAAAAATATTTGCTTGTAAGAAGGAGTCCACTTCAGAGGAGATATGGAAAATCGCAAAGACATAAACCAGAGGTCCGACTATGACATGTGTCTGTCGTGTGTGTGTGTGTGTGTGTGTGTGTGTGTGTGTGTGTGTGATTTAGATTTTTAACGTATCTTAACAATTCTTCAGGTTATGATATGGCGACAGTTTATAGTGATGTTTAGCACTAGGGTATCATGCCACAGACATGTAGCATCATGTTTCACCCAGTCACTAGGCCAACCAGTTCTAACAATAACCTCTTATTCGGAGCGTCGAGAGAGGCAGTTGTTAGTATCATTTTTATAATTCTTTGGTATGAAGCGGACAAGTTTGAACCCACGACCTCCCACTTCCGAGGCAGACGCTCTAACTACTAGACCACAGTAGCGGTCGTCGACATGTTGTGGTTCTGCTGATCAAAATATTGAGCTGATTTTATTGTTGATAGACTAATAAATTAAGTTTTTCAAACATTAAAAATAAAGAACATATTTATTTTCGTATTCAATGTTTCCTATTCGACCCATTTTGCATGGGATTTAAGCGTATTATGCCCATCTTACCACACAATATGATAAGGTGATGAAACGTTGACATAAAGACCTTTGTGAATTAAATTACTTCTTTGCACCTAATTGATTCATATAAGGTCCTGCAGTTGAGAACTTGGTGTTATAAAATAAAGCAGGCGAGTTTTGAGGTCAATGATTATTACAATCGAGTAGTCTCATTCTACAACAGTCTCAATGTGTAGTCTGAATGATTCACAATCTTTGTTTCTTCTCAGTTGTATTCTACAGACACAACCGAATCAGACTAATTCTTTGTCGCTCTGTTGGAGTGATGTGCTATGATTCCCAATAGAAAACATTTATCAAACGAACTTTGTGACTGCCGTAAACAAGCAAACGCTAGGAAATTGAAAAAAAGTAATAATATTTAAGGGCACTATAAACTTCGTAAAGTCATAAACATTTAATGGAGTAGACTATAAACCCTTATTTGACATTGCATCACCAAATAATTAATAAACGGGATTGTTTTATAATATATGATATATTTGTTCTTCTTTTAGTTTTGGAAAGTAATCCTAAAAATATATGTGCCCAGTAGCAAATTTCTCGAGCTCAATACAAGATATGGTGGTAGATGCAAAGATTTAATAGAGGCTGAGTAAGGACTGACATTGGTACAAAGAAGCAAAAGTGCCTTGATGACGTAGTCATTACGTATAAAGAGAATGGATATAAAGACAAGCTCATTAAATGGATGAAAGGTTCAGATAAACGAGAATCCAATGCGTCTCGAAACATGACATATCAAAACTAAAAAAGCAATGTTCCGGTTAAATGCAAACCATGTCCATGTTTAAGTTTCAAAACAATTCTCAGAGTTAACGAATAGATACAATCAAAACTGAAAATGTTAAATACGGTAATGGGCACAAAAGTAGACAAAGCACATTGCATAAGTCAATTATGTAAGGCAAATCCATCAGATGTGTAAGCCAGTAGCATACAACATGTGTTCAATAATACGTGGATAATAGCTAACTTCAGACTACCCTATATAACCAAAGCCACGAGGATGTATAAAATAACTAAATCTTTTAATGGGATAAGGCAGCATTTCACACAAAAGTTAACTACGCTCATTGCTTTTAACAAACATTTATGAACATTGACGGCATTTTAAACAAAGTAAATTTTGCTGTATCTGCCACCCACGAATGAAGTGGTTTGCCTATGACTCAATTGAAAGCATCTGACTATAACATTGTATCAAAGGAGTGCCACGACGTGATATTGAATAGTGTTAGCATTTGGTCGGCACCCCTGTGAAACTAATTGTATATGACATTAATATAACAAAAATAATTTTAAGAATTATATTATTAGTGCAATAGATATGGTCATACCCTTAGCCAGTAACCAGTATCAGTAACAAAATTAAAATTTGTGGAATTGGTCCGCAGAGAGAGAGAGAGAGAGAGAGAGAGAGAGAGAGAGAGAGAGAGAGAGAGAGAGAGAGAGAGAGAGAGAGAGGATATATTAAAAAAGTGACAAGGTATATTACATCATTATCAATGTTATGTCAAAAGAACTTTGGTGACATTTAAGTGCTCTTAATAGGTTGTTTCATTTTCAGCTGTAATGCTTATGAGTTTATTGGTGCTACGTACATGTCATTCCATTGCCCGTGTGTTAGTTTTAAATTCTTTTTTATTGTTTCTTTTTATTTTATTGTAATTTTTTTTTCAAGGGATTCGATATTTTCTCAAGTAAATTCTGTTTATTTAGAGCATAAAACGTTCACAGAAGCATTATATTTAGTTCACTCTGGTTCATGGAGTTTGTAAACACCGAGTGAAAACGATTGGTTATTTCCAAGGTCATGTCGGCCCACGTATTACTCATGTCTAAACAACGTTTTTTTATTATTGGTTCTTAATTGGGGCTACAATGGCGAAAGTGATAAATGTATAGTTGTAAGTGACAAATTGCGTGATTTAAAATTGTAATTAAGACTAACGTTGTTAGTGATTTTGAATCAGTCGTCAAAACTACCCTTTTCGATCAGATGCATTTCTGTTGTTGCTAGATGAATTTGTTTTTGAGTTTTTTATTATTCGGACTTAATAATACATTCTCTAAAAAACTGCAGAAGTGATTCATATTTATAATATAATTTGGACAAAGATATTCAGTGGTAACTCTTTGGAATTCTAAAGCCGGAATATTATTCCTGATTCATAAATTCAACGTGAAACTTTTGACACATCAACACTGCATTTATGTGACGTCGTCATTTGCCATCTTTGGAACTTCATCGAGATTCTAACCCGGATTCAATTAGAACTGTTTAGTAATAGAACTTCTAGTTTTCAATTCTAGCATAAATTTTTTCGATTATATTCACAAACATTAAGTCATATTTCATGATTTTATATTGTTTTCTAGGGAAATAAATTATATTTGTTAAAATTTACAAACCCTGTAGTCATCATTGTTTCTTAATATTTTTGTACAAGCCTATACGTAACAATTTGCCTGTGTTTAATATAGGCAAACTGGCATCCCAATGATCAACAACATTGTGTGATATCGGGTTCTGCATGCACAATGATAAATGTCATATTTCTTAACATAACTGGGGATGCAATGGGGATGTAATCCCCTTGAATATTCTACGAATTCATTTTCATTATATATATATATATATATATATATATATATATATATATAGATATATATATATATATATATATATATATAGATATATATATATGCAATAAACTGACGACGAACAGTACGAAACTAGTAACTAACTAGCCTAAGCGCTTTCGACTCTTAATGAGTCTTTTTCAAAGGCAAATACAAAACATAGTTACGACAAACAAATAAACACAAAAACGTTGTGTTTGTAAACCTCTACATTTCTGTCTTCACATGTGCTAAAACTATAAATACAACCAGCTTATATAGACTAGTTGCGGAAACTGAAAACGTTGTATAATTCCCTAAAAGTCTACAAGACCTTTAGGGAATTAGAGAAATCTAGATTTAAAAACATGTACAAATATATTGATAAACCTTCAGAGATCTGATTGGATGACAAATAAGCTGTACAGTAACCCGGTAGCAGAATACGTTTCCTCCCCTAACCACACTTTCAGTGATATAACACTTGTCGCAATTGCTAACAACGACGGAGCCGGAGCTGGAGTTCCGAAATCAGGAATAAAAAGGAATCTTACTGGATACACCGCCTTAGAACATTGAAAACAAGCGGTCCAAACTAAGAAGACTATAAAAAAGCTATGAACTAGTGGAAACATCCTTTGCAGCTGACACATTTTCTTTTCAAACTTTACTAAATCTTCTTAATATCATCTAATTACTACTATAAAGAATACAATGTCAGGAATAGAATCCTATATTCGGGATACAATTTGCGTTACATATATGTACACGAAGTAATAAATGTCGCTATGGCTCATCGATTTCTAACTACAAATATTTCTCATTATCCGCAACAAGTCTCACCAGCTGGTTGAGACAATGTATCTATAGGTCTAACTCATGTTGAGACAGCCATGTAGAGTTTTACAAACACAACGTTTTTGTGTTTATTTGTTTGTTTTGTATATGTTTTGTTTTTGCCTTTGAAAAAGACTCATTAAGAGTCGAAAGCGCTCAGGCTAGTTAGTTACTAGTTTCGCACTGTTCGTCGTCAGTTTATTGCACCTTTATATATATATATATATATATATATATATATATATATATATATATATATATATATATATATATATATATATATCCAGACCTGCTATCTCACAATGCTCAGGCAGATCTCATGTAATACTGTGCTTTCGCATTAATAAGTAAAATAAAACAAGATATACCATTACCGACCTGCGCATTTTGTTGTCTACAGTTGAACCTAACATAGAGAGAATATACCATCTTTTATCAAGATAATTGGTACAAGTACCTCCGCATGGAAAAAGAAAATCCAGCATGAAATAAACGACACATCGGAAGGTTAGGTCTACGTATAGGACCATGCAAAATATTGGCAGCTACAAAGACGATGATCAGTCTGTGGTCGTCGTGTTTCTTTTGGCAATCCATTTTGATTTCAGAAAATTTTAGTTCCCTATCCCTACTTTATTTCACACTTGCTGATCAATTCTATTTCTGAATAAAATCGGTTATGGAATCTAACTTTCTCTCAGCAAGCACTATTAATTTTTTTCGGCGATTTTTATTTCCAAAATTAAACTTTATTTCCATGCTCACACTAATAGTTTACACAGACAGTGAAAATTGTATTGTGGATTTATGGTGATTATATAATGTTATTATTATCCTTGAAATTCATTACGGGCAAGTTAATTTTGCAAAATCCAGCTGGCTTCCACCTTCGTTTTGACAAAGCATCTCATATTTGCTCGAGTCATTGGTCCCGGGGAATAGATTATCAAGGGGCATACTATTAGCTATTATAATGTGCTTATCTTAAAACCCTTTTCATTATTTTAAAATTGCAATTGATATTCGAGGCTTATCTTAAACATTAAAGAGTGAGATCCAATAGCAAAGGCAAATAATCTGTTCAGTTATGACTGAGATCTTGGTATGTCTCATTAGTAATATCGTTGAGCATGCCGTATCACGTTGTCAGCGAGATACTGCGATAATCCGATTTTAAGTCTTGGTGTTTACGAGCGTGAAACCTGTCATCTGTGAATGGAGGCACCCTAGCGACAATGAAAAATTGTTTGCGGCATTCTGGCGACAAAGCAAATTTAACATGGTTGGGCCTTTCTAGCAATAAAGGAAATTAAACATAGGGAATGTGTAGCAACAATGTGTTGGGCCCATCTTGCGACAAGAGAATAGGACAGGGGGGGAATGACATATATTAGTGACATAAATATATACATACATATGTTTATCGACATAAATATATCAAACAACCATCTAAACAACCGACTACACAAATTTAGGCAATAGAGAATTGGCATCTTTTCAACACAGATAAAGGACCTTTTTTGTTGTATTGTTTTCATTAGTTTTTTTGTATTTGATTTTTTAAGACACCATTTATTTAACGTAGATTGTATCGCATGGATCTTCTTCTCTTCCTCAAACATCATGTGTCATCTGGACCTTAGATTAAGAATCGCACAGCATTGCCTTTCCACATAGAACCTTCGATGATTTGACATACATGGGATAGTCCGGGATGCACAACATCGAAGGGTAGACAACGTTAGTTCACATCTTGTAACGAGAACAGGCGAATGTAATTTTGTGGACCGTTGTTATTTATAGCGAAAGTGCAGATCGAATTGAATTGACATCTTTCACCAATCCCAATACGCGTTACAAAATTCATAATGCGGAGTCTGTCGTCTGACGTGAAGATATATGCTAATGACGTCATATTTCTTATATAGGTGCTCTAGGGTCTGTGCGCATTAAATCGATGTGACTGTTGGAACATGACGGAAATAATTAAGACAATGAATTGGTATGTACTGGTCGTGGAGACCAGGAGTGAAGGCATATCAGGAGCTATTAAAACAACCATAGTCCTTCCTCCATATTACCGTATGTCGATTATTTTAAACAGATACAGAAAGAAGAATTGGAGAAATTTTTGCAACAGCAACATGAAGCAGAACAAAACTTTTTAATTCAACAGCAACAGAAAAAAAGAGACAAGAAGAAAACGGCAGGAAGAAGAAGCAAAGAAGAAACAAGCTCTAAGAGTGAAGGAAGACGGTGAATGTCATACAATCACGATAATCTTATACATTTTTGCAGTGTTATACAGTCTGAAGCAAATGTATCATACTTCTTTAATACGAACCAAGAGAAAAAGACCGGGACAAACAGTTCAACACTCTGATTACGTCTGAGATACCAACAGTGGTGATCTCTACCAAATTATCGACAGTAGCAGTTCCAGAAGTAGGTCTTGGCCGTGGCAAAGGGATAATGCAGTTAACGCCCATTGCCTCACGTTCCTCAGTTTGTTTTCGTTAAAACAAAGAAATACACAATGGTCATTTTCAGGGCTACCTACCTCGTTCGCAAAAGAAACTAATCAACGATTAACAAAATCAAATAAAACTCAAATCCTTTTTCCCCATGATGAACGTTTGTGAGTGCCTGAGTGTAGGTCTTTATAATTATAAAAATCTAAACCAAGAGATAGTTACAGTTTTCTTTCTTGTATAATATCTGGTTTAAATTATAATCAAATTTCACAATACGTCATTTTTAAAGGTCAGTTTTATTCCTCTTTGCCTGTAACTTCTCCGCTTTCTGAAGTTTTTCACTGTCGCAGAATTATCCACTTCTTCCTTACTTTCTTCTCCTATTATTTTCTTCTCTTTCTGGACGTGCATAGGTTTTTCCTTTCTGGTGGGTACGTCTTCTTCCAATTCGGATCCCCTTTCATCACCTACTGGTGTTGCTTTTGGGGGGGCAGTCTGAGGACCAGTGTCCTTTTGACAATGATAACAGGTATCATGACCTTTGGCTCTCTTATTGCCTGTCTAGCTCTAACATTGTGGACACTCTATGGCCCAGAGTCCTTTCCGCTGACAGATATAGCACGTGTCTAAACATTTTTTTCGAAACGAATGGGAATAGTCCGTCGGCTTCTCTTAAGAAAACCTTTGCATGACGCCTAGCAGAGCTCTTATTAGAGGTTCGATTCGTGTTCCATCGTCCTGGAAGAATTGGGAGTGCTATAAAAAAAACTTAGGGACAACACTAACCATTTATATAGGGAAGGCACTGAGGGCATCATAGCGTTTAAAACAAATTGAGTCATTTGACATCTCAAAATGAAACGATCGCACAATTTCGTGAAGAAAGAAGACGAATGTTAGAGTCAGAGGGTCCTGATGGAGAATTTGTTAGCTAGCATTTACTATCATCCAATACTCCTTATGGATACGGAGGAAATCGGAAATTGTATCGTGCTGCCAAAAACACGACTCAAAGTATCCGTTTACCTCAGGTGCAATGATCGCTACAAGAACAAGCCACTTGCGCCTTACACAAACACATTCGACGAAACCTTTACAGAAATCGCATCCAAGTGGAGGGCATCGATCATCAATGGCAAGACGATTTAGTCAATGTCTCCCATTTGGCCACTTACTATCGTGACTACAAATATTTGTTTTTTATCAACGTCTTTTCCAAATTTGTCATTGACTTCCCAATCGATCACTACGTTATTTTTATCCCTAAAACTGGTGTTGAAACAAAGTGGTCGTCACCCTCATCGATGTCAAACCGAGAAAGGCACGGAATTTCTGAATCAAGCTTTCCAAAAAGAATTAAAGAAGCGAGACATTTATTTTTTTACCAACTAGAATCCAGAGACCAACGCGAGCATCGTTAGAAGTTTACATCGCACCTCTAAAGAAATATTTTGCCAGAACTGAACCTAAGATTTAAATTTGATCTTCGTGTACTGTGATGTGGTGGAGTACAACGTTTTGGGACACACAGCCACACCCTTACTTCAAGTCATTGCTTTCATGGCGGATTCTGTCACGACCATAGGCGAGGACGGTGGAAACACTTATCACATTCGCCACGAATTTGTACATCCTCACTATTCGCCGTTCAGTAAGTTAAATTTTGGACACTGTCAACATTGGTATAAAAATAGATCTGGTACAGAATATTTCAATCTCCAAAAGGGAAAGTCACAGTGAAACTCCATTTCTGAAAACAATTATTTAACGACTCGCAAGTCATGTATGATGTGCACCAAGGAGACGGTGAACCTTACATATTATTCAGAATTCGACAACACTCTAGAAGTCAACAGTTTGAGAACAACAATAATTCTAGACTATTAAACGCTATGGAAGACCCTTTTTCCTCTTCGAAGAGTGGATGCTCTTTGGAAATGGAATGGAATGTTATCTTGGAGGCAGAAACAAAAGAAAAAGATGAAGAGAACATGATAATGTTCAGATGGCCGTAATAAGAACAACATTTAGTTTACTGCTTTGCCAAACACCTGGCAGAACCAATTAGACTATTCACAAAGAAAAGTTGCTATGGATGTCAAAACGATTAGCCCAGTCAAATTCAACACGATCAATGTCTGATAATGAGTCAAAAAGGAAATATAAAGACGTATCTGGAAAACTCTTGTAGTCTCATCAAGGAAGAAGCGTTGTTGCATCAGTGGCATAACGTCTTGATTGATTATTTTTCCCCTCCATTGACTGCTCTGAAGATCCATTGAATCTTTCTTGGCACAGAGTACGACCACAAAGCAAAGCGACATTTACTTGATATAAATTTTCAAGCAAACATTCAGAATTCAATTGATTACTTATCATTACTTATCATTATCCATATGTATGTCCTTGCAAAAGCTCTTTACTCGCCTTTCCTGGCCTATACCTATAAGGTGTTAAAAGTGCACTAAAACCATACCAAAATTCCAAAGAAAAACAATAGCGTACCGATTCAGTGGACACATACTGCAGGTTTCAGTCCTTAATGCAAAATTATTCTTTATATATATATATATATATATATATATATATATATATATATATATATATATATATATATATATATATATATATATATTTATATATATATATATATATATATATATATTGGTCTAGGTTTTGTTAGTTCCTAAATTAATTATTTATAATCGATTCTTTTTTTTGCAAACATTAGGATCATTCTGGAAAGTTCTTTCCTTTATGTAACGATTTTTATCTTCAGAAGATGCTAATTGTGATCTGTTTGCAAGTATAAAACTATATATAGTGTAACAGATGATTTTATCAGTAGCTTATGATCAAGCTCCTTGAAATTGTATTATATGTTGTGCCCAGTATGTTTGGGCTGTAAATTTCATTTCTTTAAATTATTGAATTCAATTGATTATTTTGTCTGAAAAGGCAAAAATGCTCTAATATAATTCTTACATAAAGACATTCACTGGAATTTATAGTGAATTCAAACCTGGAATTATATTATTGTGATTCAACTGAAAGGCTGTTGATACATCAAAGCTCTAGGAGCTATAACAGACACGATATCGCTTTCAGTTTTTGGATTTATTCGGGACTTCTAATGAATTGTATTCAGGACTTTAACTTACCACGACTTGTGTATGTAATTCTTTGATTAGTTTGGGATTTAATTTGCAATAACGTAAGTTTGTTTTTCTAATTTTCACTTTGTATCCTAGGATGAAAGGCATTTTTACAAAGCTTGTTGTCATTCATTTATTGTGTTGTTTATTTTAACAGTACAGACTAGTAACAAAACATTGGCCGCTTGTCCTTGGGACACGAAGTTCGCTAAAATATTTCCGAAAATGTTTTTGAAATTTTTATTCACATTGTTTGGGAGATTCTAAATCCCGGTTATTATTAACCTTTTCAAAATCTTTAGTGAAATCAAAAGGCTTCTACGATATCATCTAAATCTTTATTTCAAATCCTACCCATGAACAGTTAGACACCTTGACAAAAGATGAATTGCTTCAGCTTGGCAGAAAATATGAGACAAAACATGTTTTAACGAAGCAAGAAAAAATAAACATTTTGGTCCAATATTTGGTAGGAAAGAATGTTTTGCATAGAAGTGCTGTGGATTTGATTGATAAGTCTGCACCAGACTCAAAAATAAATTAAAGGAATTAAAATTAAAATTAAAGATGGAATTAAAGTTAAGAAAGCATGAGCTTTAGAAAGAGAAAAAGAAGATACAAATCCAAATCCAAATAGAAAAAAAAATTGTACGAGAGAGAGAGAGAGAGGAAAGTGAAATTGTAGAGAAAGAGAGAGAGATGTAGTTAAAGAAAGAAGAAAAATAAACTATTAGAGATAGAATACATGTAAATGCAACTGGAGAAAGGGAAGCAAGAAGGAACATGCAAATGCAAAGAAAAAAGTACGAAATAGAATATCAATTTAAATTAAGATGTAGAGCTGGCATATTAAAAGCATGTCCTCACTTTACATGCAAATTCATGTTTTGATATTCCCAAAAGTATCAAGTTAATGCACACTTTTCTTGGAAAAGAAGCAGATATCTATTTTATTCATTTTGAGAAACTTGCTTGACATTTTCGAATGGCCATTAGAGCATTTGGACTCTTATTACAGAGTACCTTTATTGCTGACTTTGATCTGGTTAAGGAACACATCGTAAAAGGTCACGAATTAATCCGTGAGGCTTATCGGCAAAAGTTCATGAACTATAAAAATGCTGGACAAAATCATGTTAAATTTGCAAAACATCAAGAATAGTTATAATTCGATAGGCGGCACTTAGACAATAAAATTAATCAAGTTTGCGAACATTTCAGACAACTCATATTAGTTGAAGAGTTCAAAAATTGCGACCATGGTGACGTTAAGACTTATCTTGACTAGCTTAATGTTTCAGCTTTAGAAAATGATACTCGTACTGCCGACAAGTATTCCTTAACTCATCAAGTTTCTTTTGTACGTAAATCTTCCACTCAGCAGTTGTTCGGTAAATAAAAGGTTTCACAGGTAATGACCTAGCTGGAGATAAGGTTGTGAGTAATCCACTTGTAACTGACAAGCCTTGTTTGAATCAGGAAGTCGACCCTATTACAAATAAATCACTGATTTATACCCAGTTTGTGTAGTTACTAGAGCTACGGCAAAGAAAGCTCTGTGAATGATATTAAACAGGCAAGTGTTTCTTTAGGTGCCACATGTATTTGTCAGACTGTTGATGAGGCTACTTTCACATCTTTCGGATCAATCGAAAGTTATTAATCACAGTGATTCATTTATTAACTACTCACTCTCTTTATTCTTATTTTACAAACGAAAATCACTTGTCGAACAGGAAAAAGATCCTGAGATCTTATACTTGTTTCAAAAGGCCATTAATAAAGGTGAAACCACGGAATCACCTGTCAAACATTTTTTTTAAATTGGGATTTTTATGCGAAAATGGAGACCACTTGAGGTACTCGCTGGTGACGAGTGGCAAGTGAACTAATAAACTGTAGTTCCAAACTAGTACAAACAGGAAATTCTAAGTCTGGTTCACGAAATTCCTTTGGCTGGTCATTTAGGGATTAATACGACTTATAACAAGATCTTGAGTCACTTCTACTGGCCAAATATTAAAACTGATGTTTGTAAATACAGCAGATCTTGTCACACTCTTCAAATGGCAGGAAAACTAATAATACGATAGATAAGGCTAATCTGCAAATTATATCTGCATTTGATGAACTATTTAGAAGACTAATGGTAGACTGTGTCTGTCCTGTACGTAAGACCAAGTCAGGTAACCAATTCTTGTTGACAATAATATGTGCATCAATAAGATTCCTAGAGACAGATTTATTGAGGAACTAAAACAATATTAAAAGCTTTTATGTTTTTTACTCAGTTTGGAATTTTCATATCTATCCAATCTGACCAAGGGTTACTTTTTACGGCTGGAATTTTTCAGCAAGTTATACTTAAATTCGGATTCCAATATTTCAATTAAATCGTGAAATTAAGGTACAACAGAGCAATAGTGGAAAATAGTTGGTCTGGAAATAGAGTTCTGGCTCTCTTAATCATTCTTCCAACTTTTCTTCAGATTAGCCATTATGGCCTTTACAAAGTTAAGAAGAAACTAATGAATTAATTGCAATAAACAGTACTACTGCGATGTACATGTATTACAGTAGTATTAGTATGTTTATAGAGATAGCCAGGTTAATCATGCAATTAATTCAGTTGGAACGCACAATGACCCTCTGAAAGGACTTTGGCAAATTTCACTCATAGAAAAGGAAAAGGAAATTTCGACATTCATGAATCCAGATGGATTTTATCAATATAAAGTGATTCCGTTTGGGATGAAAGTTTGGCCTTGTACTTTACAACGGTTAATAAACATGGTTAAATATGGTCTAGATAATTGTTATGCTTACATCGGTGATATCAACAAAGATGACACCTAGAAAGATCATTTAGCGACAATTCTGAAATTATTTGACAGATTCACTGATGCAGATTTCACAATCAATTTATCCAAATGTGAGTGTGCCCTGCTTGGAAGACATTTCTAGGACATATCGTGGGTTATGGACAAGTTAAACTTATAGATGATAAGGTCAAGAAGATTTTGAATTCTCTGTGCCCATTAGTAAAAAGCAGCATGGCTGGATACTATTATAAATTTTTTTTTAATTTTTCCATAATTGCTGAACCCCTGACAAATTTATTGAGACAGAAAAATAAAATCACGTTGGTCTGAAAATGTCAGGACGCTTGTGATAAGTGAAAGGCCACACTTAAGAGCGCACAAGGTCTTACAGTTCCAGTCTTCAGTCAATCATTTGAACTGCATGTTGATGCAAGTGACATTGGGCTTGGAACAGTATTGATTTAAGAAGACAAATATGGTGTAGATTATCTAGTGTGAAATTTTCCTTAGAAAGATTATATACTCACAAGTGAAATTTTTCCACAATCGAGAAGGAATGTTTGGCTTCGATATTGACATTACAAAACTTTGAAGTTTACATTAGTTCAGCCCCCTCTCCGATTATTGTGATTAGTGATCATAAGCTTCTTACTTTCATCGGCAAGACGAAAAGAAAAACAAAAATCAGATATTATTAAGGTAGAATTTGATGTTGCAGGAATATAATATTAATTTCAGGCACATCAAGGAAAAATACAATTTAATAGCAGATGCACTTTTACGTGTATAGAACTATATTGATTCATGTATATTTCGTGTCATTTGTAAGATTTAATCTTATTTAAACAAATCCACCACCTATATATTTTACTAATAGTAAAAAGAAAGCTTTATTGCTTACATGTTTCTTTCTTTTATGAGGGAAAGCGCTGTATATTTAATTCTCTTTGTTCGTTTCGTTTTCGTTTATTTTGTTACACGCTATTGTAATGTAACATTGTATGGTGTACTTTGACCATGTCCAAACTTCTGCTTGAGTTCATTTTTCTGCTTGACTCAAGCTGTCATTTTATTTTATTTGTTCTCAGCAACTAATATATAGTTAAATTATTCCCAATTTGGATGGGTTTGAAATCAGTATAATTATTGATTGAAGAAGTAAATATTTTTTTGGGTGTAGATTTTGGAATTTCCTCTGTGAATTATACCTAATCCAGGTTATTGATTTGTAAACATCAGGATCATTCTAGAAGATTATTTTCTATTAGGTAATGTTATTTTAAAAGATGCTAAATGTGACCTGAGGTCAAGTGGAGAACTATATATTGTGTAATGGAATGATTTGTATCAGATGCTCTAAGATCTAGCACTTTGTTAATTTCAATTTATATGTTGTATCCCTTATTTTGGCCGGAAATTTTATTTCTTCAAATTTTTGAATTCAAGTAATTATTTTCTCTAAAAGTAATTTTTATAAAATTCTTGGAAATAGACATTGACTTCAATATATAGTTAATAAAAAAACGAAATTATATTACTGTGACTCAACAAAAAGATTATTGGCACTTCAACGCTATAGGACCTATAACAGACACATCATCGCCTTCTGTTTTTGTATTTATCTACTGACCTTTATTTAGGTCTTTAATTAAGCTAGGACTTGTGTCAGTAATTTTTGGATTCTTCTTGGGAATTTAATTGCAATACCATAAGTTCTTTTTCTTCTCATTTTCACCTTTGTATGCTAGGAAAATAAATTATATGTTAATTTTACAAAGCTTGTTGTCTTTCACTCTTTTCTGTTACTTATTGTAAGATCATAGACTCGTAACAATACATACATACATACATACATGCTCAAAATGTATATAGAGTAACTAATCTACTGGGGAAATGACGCATTTGCTGTTTTGAACTACGACCAAATAAAAATTTCATTATTCAATCGCTTTGTTAACATATCCATTTGCCACAACACAATTTCAAATTCCCAACATTCCTAAGAAAAATAATGTTGATATTCACGGGGTGATCGAGTATAAATCCACGTGTCTTCATTAATATAGTTGTAACAATACAAATAATTAATAACAGCTGACGACGTTCTATATTACCTTCGTACTGATTGGAAAATTTGAGGTGTAATTAATGTCATCTCCCTCCGCGGATCTAAATAACCGTAGATCTTTTATGCGTATGCAATTACGAGCAGGTCATTTATCTTATAGTAATGCAATATTATAGACACCGCATTTCAACACTCTTGGAAAAAATGCCAAAATGCTTACCTTGTGTGTTATAGAAAAAAAAAACGACTTTTAGTGCCTAAATGACAAACAAACTGGATACCATAGAAGTGTTGTTGCTTCATGTGTTTTTTATTGCTTGTTTGTGTGTTCTTTTCCTCGACTACTAATATGAGCAATCGAATGTATGCGAATGTGTGTGTATGTATGTGTCGCCGAGGTGATATATATATATAGAGAGAGAGAGAGAGAGAGAGAGAGAGAGAGAGAGAGAGAGAAACAAATTTAAAAGACGAACTTTCGTTCTTGCAAAAGTTTACATGGCTGTTTCTACAGGAATGAAACCTTTAAATTTATTATGTTTCAAGTAATTTATTTCAACTCGCTGCTGATGCTGGAAAATATTCTATTTTTACCTAGAAATCGATGAGCCATAACGACGTCTGTTATTTTATGTCAATTGATGTTAGCGCAAATTATATCCCGGGTGTTTCATTTTTGTGGTTGTAATTAGAAAGCTATTGGGTCACTAATAAGCAAATTTGGAGACGTACGTAAAAGAAAATGTGTCCGCTGCAAACGATATTTTATTTGTGCATTGCCGTCTTTTTCAAGTCTGTTTGATTTTAACCGCTTGGTTTCAATGTTCTATAGCGTTGCATCCAGTAAGATCCCTAGTTTCCAACTCTAGTTGGGATAGTGAGCAATTGTAGTAAGTGTTATACGGCCACGGGAGAGGTATTCTGCGACTGGGCATCTGTACATCGCTTTTTTCATCCAAGCAGATCTATAATGTTTGATCCGTTTTTTGTGTAGATTTTCAGTTTCGCTCACATACTGAAGGCTACAAATCATATATATGATAAGATAAATTACATTCTCTGTTTTGCACGTTTTGCTTGAATTATATATGTTCAGTTTTTCTCTAGTCACTCTGCTAGAAAATGTCAGTCTCTTTAGGTGATGCAAAACCTGCCTCTTACAGAATAAATATCCAAAATGACAATTGACCAAATTACTCTAAGGAGTGAAGGAATATACATCATAAGGCTCCGATGATATGAGCACATAACTTTGGTGATCAGTCTAGTTTTATAGTGTAATATTCGGTATTTCGTTTTAATGTGCTTCAGTAAGAAGACCCATATTACTAAATGACCTCGCGGATATTAATTCATGCATGACCCCGGTGGTCAGACAACATTACATCTCTGTATTTCGTTTTAAATTGTGAAGTCTTTCCTTTTTTGATTTTATCCTGCATACGAAAATTTCCTTACTATACACTCGACAAACGTTTTAGTTGATTTTTTAATTATCCAGATGTTATGTCCTGAATTTAATGGTCAAAAGGTAAATATGAACCATTGATCACCTTTCAATGTTAATTAATGGCATGGGTTTATTTCTATACATATTTCCAAAATGTCAGATTAGGATAAATTTCCGCAATACAACTAGAAACTGTTGGATTTTTTCGATGATCCTGAGAATTTTTCCACCTGATGCCCATGTCTTTAACAATTCCCAGATTTGAAGTCAAATTTTTTAATTATAGAATTTGACATGTAATAGGTTTTCACGTCTACAAGTGTTCACCTGAGCCATATCAACAACATTTATATGACTTTTGTCTAGCCAAATTTTGAAAGAAAACGATATTTTTGTAGATGCAGTCTAATACTACCACTGATAAAAGTGACGACCACGTATGCGTGTAAGAGTCAAAGTATTAATATGTACTTTGTTGATATATGTGTATTTCTTTGGTTAGGTTTATCATAACATTTCAGGCAAAATGTGCCTGGAGATGAGTACAATATGCTTATAATGATATGTTTATGAAAGTTCTGAAATAGCATGTGATGATCGGCTTGATTTGCAAGACAAAGGTTGAGAATGGATAGCCTGTTGTTTGTTCATGTACTACGCAAACCATGATGTATTTTTATATTATTATATATCAATGTATTTGGAATAACACCGACTCTTTTGATTGCTAATTATCCGATAAACCAATAAGTAAATTCCACGAAGTTTCCTTCTTAGTTACCGTAAATAAAGTGTACATTTTTAATACAGTTTCCGATAAATTCATTTTGAGGGCTACATTTCAAAACAAGTTGTCTTTGTGTACCATTTGTAACTGATATTGTCATTTAATACGATTGTAGCAGCGGGAATAACAAACAAAGGTTTGTAAAGCCTTGAAAATATGCTGAGGATTGTGGCGTTTTGTTTCAGTTTTGAGATGAATCGAATATTAATAAAAATAGAGAATAATCTAGAGAACTATTCCCATGGTCTGCACATTTGCTCAAACTGATCTAAACACTATTTCAATCTGTATTGTAATATTATTTGCAAAGGGAAATGATTCCAGATATTCAGTATGAAAATATACCCGACATCGCTTTTATGTAAAGAACACTGTGCTCATCAAATATGGTCTCAACTACAAGAGCATTGCATTGGAAAGGTCTAACTTTTCAAAACTGTCAAACAGTTGTATGTCCTTGCCATGGTAATTCCATACTTGCGAATTTTGTATGTAAGGAAATGCTTTTATTACTACTATGTTTTTCAATTAGAAACAGAATAGAGCGAAAGCTAAAACGTTTTGTAAAATTCAACAAATAATTTATTTTTCCCTGAAATACAAAGTGAAAATTTAGAAACAATAACTGACAGTATAGAGAATTAAATCACAACTAGTCCTAAACATTGTATCACAAGTCCAGTATAAAGTTTCAAACGAATTTCATTGGTGTTCTTAAAATTCTAATATTGACGGAACTGATGTACGAATATCCTGGCATATGGCAATGTGCTAATAATTTGATCTCTCACATTGTGTAAACCAAAATGTTTTTTTTTCAGAACTCAGAATAATTCCAAAATAGTTATGTTATCCAAAACGTTTCAATGAACACTTCGTAGCTCCAGTGTTTCAATAAACAAAATGTCTCACATAAAGCCTGAACACAACAATAAGACTGATTCCACTCAGATATTTAGGTTTGAATTAGTAATTTTGAAGCAAACAGTGTTATATACCTCCCCACCTGATCAATGTTACAAAAGCCATATTCTGAGAATATTCTGTCGGCTTAACGGAATGTTCAATTGAATTTATAAACAACTTGCTTCTAAGGAACATTATTGATTTCTAAATACAGCTAGACCTTAAAATTAACATTATTAAATAGGTTTACCTTCAGTTATTGATGGTCTTAATATACGATCTAAGACAAAACGAAATATTAGCTATGCATTATGATGTTAGCAATAAAAAGAAACAAACGTCAAAAGCTTCAGTTTCAGTTGGGGTTTATGGGGGTACAGGAAGGGATAGCACCTCTAGTTCGGGGAAGCAGTCGCACTTCTTCAGGAGTTGCTTGCCCACCTTAAGGCACCCACTTGGCAGTTTCAGCATACATTATAAGTGTATACACATGCACATGATACGATTATATAATAAGCCTAGATCAGATGATATTATGTATAGAAGGTAAAACGTCAAAGGCAAAAGATAATGAGAATATTTATTACAAAATATAAACACTTGAAATTATTTAACATAGCCGCCAAACTCGAGGACCATCCAAAGAATCACTACTAATGAAATGGTTGGTCAGAAATAAAGTCCATTGTGTATTGAGTTCAATACACAAATTGGCGTAACGTAAAGTTCACGCCATTATAGTTCCACTAAAGTGAAATATATTACGAAGAAAATAAATTAAATGTCTACACTGGCATGTTTGAATAATCCCAATATGGTGATGCAGCTAGTTATGCGTCAAATTGAACTCACATAGATTTTTTAAAATTTTTAAAATTTAGAACTGTATTAGAGTCAAGGTATTAATTCAACTCATATAGTAAGCCTTTGCAATCACCATGATTTTCAAAATTTAATAACTTTAAATTTCTGCGTCTTCATAATCAAGCCCATATTGATTAGTATAGATGCTTCCAAGATGATATTCTCAGTTTATTGAAAATCGTATGAGCCGCGGAATTTTTTGATCTTCTTGTGTTTGAAACATGTGCTTTTAATGCCGTACCAAAGAGCCAGGTACTAATTTCAGTAAGGAGTGTTCTAAAATCAAGTTAACGGACGAAACCTCCATTAATAAAATAATGATCTTTTTCGTTACAAATAGGATAAGCTCTCAAAAGATTCTTTTTACTAAAATCTAACTTTGTCATCTATCAAACCTCGCCAGCCAAACCCATTGATGCTCGTATATCTTCAACGATTTCCAAATTGGTTCCCTTTTTCCGTATCATCCGTACAGTGACTCCTAAATTCATCCTTGATTTACTTGACAGACCAAGTCATAGTTCAAGACATGAGTAATTAATGCGCATTGTCACAGATTATATTAGTTATTAGTTATGATTATTATATTAATTATTATTAAATTAAATTGCAGGTACATGTTCACCAATGTAGCATTGGTACATTTAAAATAACATTTCATTATGTTAGCTTCAATAAAGAAAATCAGGACAAATATTAAATGAAGCTTTCTAAGCATGAGTTGCCTTTTAACTGTCTCTATCAAGATTAAAATGTTTTACCATAATTGTCATATAATGTAACACAAATGAGTAAAATTTCAAGGCGATCATCTGTATGTACATTAATGTTGCTACTGAAAAGGAGTTTTAAATGGCAGAAATTAGCTAAACTTCCACCAAAACACATAATTGAAAAGTAAAGTAAGGCAGGCTCAACTGCAATACAAAATATGAAGTTTCAAAACACTGACTGAATGAAACGTGTGGGAAACCACACGTCATGAGAGATCATTACCATTATGCATGGTAAAAGAGAATGATTTCGAACATTCATGGAAATTAAATTGGCAGATAAATGACACGATGGTAGTAACACATGTCCTGCAGCCTACTCAGACAAATCAAGTAACCCAATGGATGGCTGATGTTCCACAGAAAGCAACACAGGATACACTGGCGTGGGTGTTCCGTCAAATATTAGTACATCAGTCAAGTATTAATACCCGGTAAAGTATTAGTCCATCATATACCATCAGAAATGAGAGAAGGTCTGATTAGCAGCTTGATCCAGCTCATGTATGTAAAGACATGGACATTATAGGATGTCTCATATTGTCTCAGACTGTACAGAAATTCTTAATCGTACAACCCCTTCAAAATGTTAACTTAGACCGCCGACTTGTATTGCCAGAAATAGGCCGCTTATATCACATATCATGCAATGAATACTCAACGATGATCTTGAGATAGCCTTGACAGCAAATTTGTTTATTTCAAGAATATTTTCTCCATATAATAGATCATCCACGGGATTAAGTAAACTGGTTGAAGATAGTTTTGTTGACGGAAAATTCAATCATTACTTGGCTGATACTTTTGCATCCCTTGACTTCATCTCTTCAGCTGATTATATGTGTATATTAATGATGCCTACACGAATCATGGCTTCGTCATAATTCAGAATATATGCTCCATTTCAACAGAAATTGTAATCCACATAATTATATGAATTTTGTTATTCATTATACTAAAGACATATCTGGTGATTGAATCAGAAATAATGTATACTTTTTGCATGCAATAAAAGTGACAATTTAGAGACATGTTCAGACAGTTTGCAATAAATTTCTAACTGCATCTTTGAAAAAAAAAACAATATGTTCATTGCAAGCATTGCTTTTCCAGTGAATCAGAATTTGTACGACTTCCGAACGAAAATTAGCCTAAAAGGCTAAATTAGCTACTCCCGTTTTAAATACTGTGCGAAACAAACTTTTAGGTGTCACTTTCAACTGTGTTAATTAGATGTCATGAACATGACGTCATAACTCTTTTCTTTGGAGAACAAATACATGGATTTTGGGATAGATGGAATCAGTAAACACATTGAATGAAAGGCTATAAAAGAACAAAATACTAAATTGGATACTTATATTAAAGTTTTAACATGGAATCCTTTCCCCGCATTATATTATTTTGTCTATTTCGGATGAATAGGCAAGTAGTCTGTGTGCATCAAAACATCAGACTTCAATAAACTCTTAGTGAGATTCATTGTTTTAATGCTGTTAGAAACGACATATACAAAATAAATGAGAAAATGACAAAAGGCAAATATGAACAGACCCTCAAAATTACCATTACCAATCATTAGTGAAACTGAATCTGTCTGGAGGTGGGATCAATTCTATATTAACGATATCGGACGTTAATCTCTTAAGATCCAAAGAAGAATAAGTGTTCCAACCAGATATGTGGTCAGATAATGCATTTTCCTCACCCTCTTACAATTTAGCTTTATTTCGCATTAACACCTAGCAGTGTAACAACATATTTCTCTTTGACAAGATTTAAGAATGTACAGTCGGATGTTCCTGAGTTAATTACACTTACTAATGCCCAGTTGTCACTCAAAGCGATAATTTTCTTATTACTGAAAAGGATCCCAATAGCTGCAGTCAATCAATATCGCTTAAGAGGTCATAAAGCATTGATATGCATGTTTTGAATAGAGAGGCAAAACTTGTAAAAATAATTGTATTACCATTAAAGAAACACCGTTGTAAAAACGGAAAATATATAGTCTACAATTTATAACATCCATAATATAACCAGAGATTTTAAATCTTCGATGTTTCGAAATGTGTATTTGCCGCATACATATTATTACGCGAAATATAGATATTCACTCTGGTCTGACACAAGGCAATAAAACTTGAGCTTTCCAAACAAGGACTGTATTTCTATATTCAATGTATTTACGTTACTGTGCCAATAATTAACCAGGCATTTAATTGCGCTGTTCTTTTTGGAGCAATTTTTAATATTACACTTACTATGTCAGAAGTAAGTAACATTAAATAGTGAAGACAACAAGCTTTGTACAATTTAGCAATTAACTTATTTCTTTAAAATACAAAATGAAAATGAGAAAAACAAACTTACAGTATTGCAAAAGAAATCCACAAATAATTCAAGGATTAAAGACATGAGTCCTAGTAATAAAACGTCCTGCATGAAACTCAGTTCAAGTCCCGAAATTTATTTAAATCGATGTTCATTTTTAAATTACTCAGAAACCTACATATTCTAAATTGATCAAGGTTGTTCTCATTTATGATGTATTACAAAAGGACCGACGATATATTTACAAACAAAATCTTTGAATGTAGCAGAAATGCTTGAATCGGTACTATGATTATTCCAAATATTAAGATTAGTTTGGTTTTTGTGTAAATTCTGAATTCAAATTACTTTGTCACTTAGTATTCTGATTGGGATCAAATATAGCTAATACTGGCAACAGTTAGATACAATATTGGAAATCTTGTAGATTGTGAGGCATGATAATGAACGAGGATGTGATGTGAACACTCGGAATGTTCCAGTGTCTATTTTGACTTTTACCATCAGGTGGCACAAATAAAATGCTCTCAAGGCAAACTTTCTTTGAACATAACTGTATGAATTATCTTGCGTGGACATTTATTTTGTGATCATTTCAGCAAAATCAAGCTTTGCCTTGATCAGTTGTGGCTGTCATGACGTTGTATTTTTCCAGACGTGGTGCGCTATAATGGGGTTTCAATTTCGCCACAATCATCAGTCTAGGTTATTTGATTCATTAAATTTTCCTAACCCTGGCTGCTCTAATGATTATAGCGATTTCCTCTCGTAGAAGTTTGCATAGTATATAATCTTTCATAATAGTTTCAGTCTATCGTTCTTTTAAGTTCGGGAAGTGCGCTCGTTAATTATTTCAAGTTCTCCTGCCACAAACGACTCTTTCAGACTAACTCAGTGAGCTATTTTGTATCATTTACAAACTCATATTATAATACTTGCTGGAACTCAATTAAAGGTAGGTTAACCATATCATTTTCGAATCTGAACTGAATGATGAGTTATCTAAACCTAATGGATGTTATTCCTATCTTGTATTGTCTGTTTTAGACCAATGATTTTTCTTCATTAATCCAACGTGATTATTCCATTATCGAAATCGTATGACAAAGTTCTTACGTTTGAAATTTGTATTTATCCCTTTTCATCTCTCTTATTTTGTGTTGCATTTCGTTTCATTTTGACTTTGATTTCTCAACAATGTTTTCTTCTTCCTTTCTCCATGATGATATCTTTCTTACGTATGGTTTTACAACTCCATTTTTATCTTGATATTTTGATGCTTCAGCATTCCACATCGGCCTTTCGAAATTCAAACTCTGCTTGATCCTGCTCATACGTTGAACAGTTTACTTAACCTTTTCGTCTTCACAATCAATTTTATAAAAATTTCCGGAACTGTTTTGGCACTGGAATCCGCGTCCATATGTATTTGATTATATAGATAAGATATGAGTAATTGACGAAAATCACAAAGAGCTGTCAATCTCAGTTTCAATTACCTCGTCACTGGCACAACCATCAGCATCCAATTTCCTCTCATTTATTTGGCTCTGAGAACGTGTTCTATTAATCCCGGTGGAGAAAAATCCCACAGTGAATGCAGTCGCAAGTAAGTTCATCCAAGTCATGAAAATTGAGTTGTTTTTAATACGAATGTAGATTGCATGATACATTCGGTCCAAAACATATCCAATGAGTATAACGTCAAAATTTGCAAAGAAAGGTATCAATCTTTCACTTACCTTGATGATATCAAACTGCAAATGAAAGCGCTTAAATATGCATTACTTTTCAGCAATATTCTTAATGTAAACAGTAATGTATATTACGGAACATGACACAAAAATGTGTAATTCCGTTTTAAAAATGTGTCAGTTTTGTATTCTGATATTGTATTATATTGAATACCTTCGAAATAAATCCATAGTGTTAGAACTATCTGATTTGGTTGCTCTTTCCAACGGCAAATGTGCTATGGTAGTTGTTGCTATTGTTGTTGTTACTGCTGTTGCCATTCCTGAACTTTTGCTGCAAAATGTGTTGCTGCTTTAGTCATCTGTTGTAATAATAATGTCCCTACCAAAAGTACAACCTGTCATGGAAAAAATGTCTTTATGTTGTTTTTGCCTAATGGAAGTTTTGCCATGTATGCTCGCCAGAAGATCAAAGTTTACTATCCCTTAACTGCAAACATTTACACTTGAAGATTCTACCTACGTACCTGGAATGTTTCGATATATTGAAACATATCTCTTTCTCCAAAACTATAGCAGTGTATAATCTGATACGATGACACGTTGATTATCTAGATTATAACAATTTCTGATGTTTTATCGTAACGGTTCTAAACGTATAAAAATGAAACAGTCCGTGCCTATTATGTAAGATGACTCATGTTCGGAGCAAGAAGAAACATGTCTCTTCTTGACTTTACTGAGCCATAATGCCGATGACATCATGAGGTCTCATTGACGATACCTCCTCAGCATTTACGCTTCGGTAGGCCAAAACAAATCTGCTATTTACCAGCATTAATGACATGGAGCATAAGGAATCATTATGGTCGAGTATTATGGACAATCGAATAGGAATAGTTTCACTGTCGCAAACTGTTGACTATGAAAACCATTAGATTACTAAGCGTCACAATTTCCTATACCAGATCTTATCATATTTATCGAAGGTTAGAACGGTCTCTGGAAACTCTTCATCCGTGTAAGATTATCGCTAAAGTCCTTGAAGGTTTCACTAAATCAGTCAAAGTTTTTAAATGTTGATGTCCTTGAAAAATTTTCTATAATCATCAAGATACGATAAGGTTAGAATAAATATTTTCCTCTGTACAGATCCACAGAAATATAAATCAAAAAAGACTCTCGAACATTTAAATAACCAGATTGTAAAACAATGTAACAGTCACGTTATAACCTTCTAAAATTATTGAGTTACTCATCAAATATTGCGCGCATGATATCGTTTCAAGATAAATGCACTCCTAGCATCATATGATGCTTGCGTAATTCAAATTAAGGCGTGGCGTGTTTGAAAGGATTCGCTGTTGACTGGACAGTGTCAATTAACCTTGACTTACGAATGAAAGTTTATAGGTATTGTACACGTTTACACGTAGTATATATGTACGTTTACTATAATACAAACGAGCCGGTGAATTTAAAGAATTTAAAAAATGAATGTCACAAACCCAAAATGACCTACATAAAACTATATTATAAATGAATATATAATACAGAAACTTGCGACAAACCAATGAATGATAATCGCTATTTTGATATTATTTTGGCAAAAGAAAATCAAAGAATATAATATTTTTCTGCGATGATAAATTAACATAGTAATATAATATAGACTTTCTTGTCGTTACGTGGAAACGTTATTAAGCAAGTAAATCACAAATATATTTCTAATCAAAAAGTGCTGGAGCTACCAATTTTGTGTATGTTTCGTAAATATTGCAGTTGTTTGTGTACGTTATAAAGTTTGTATTGAATTTAGGTATTCACTTGAATATGATTTAAGTTTCTTGAAAACTTGATCAAAACGAAAATCATTCTTAAATATTTCGGATTCGACACTTCTTCCAACGTGGTTGTTACATGAATAAGGCTAGAAAATAAAATGTGTTAAAGGTGGTATTTCATGAACTAGAGAATTTTATCTGAATGCAAAAAAAGTTTGCTTTGTTGTTATGTTTGTTTCCTTTGATTCCTATCTTTGTTTGTCACTTAGCTGTTTATTTGTCTGTATTTAATTTGCAGTATCTGCTACATGGAAGGGGTATTGTGCGATGTCTAGTGTGTATAAAAGCCCATTTAAATCAATTAGAATGCCTCTTTTCAATGCTTAGTGAGGCATCGGCAGTTTTAAATGTGGTTTTGTTATAGAAATGATACAGCAATGTGATGACCATTGCAAAATTTGCAATCAATGTCTCCCTGTAAAGTACATCACTATGAGGCATCGGCAGTTTTAAATGTGATTATGTTATAGAAATTATACAGTAATGTGACGACCATTGCAATCAATGTCTCCCTGCAAAGTACATCACTATATATATATATATATATATATATATATATATATATATATATATATATATATATATATATATATATATATATATATATATATAACAAATCAAAAACTATTTGCAAAACTTGCGATATCATCAAGCACTCAAGTTCTTAAAATATGGTTATTACTTCTCTGTTATCTCTCGCTTGCATTCAAAGTAATCTCTTTTCTTTAAAGTAACACCATGCCAAATATATTTCTTTCTTACTGTTGAACATGTTTGATATCGGTGTCGACATATTAACTTTTACTCAGGGATCAACGTACTAGCTATTGAAAAGTAATAATGATAGTACGGAACCAACATGTCAGCTGAATATGAAACAAAAAACAGTAAATGAAACATTTAGATCGATATTGTTGAAACAGCCAGGTTACGTTTATTTTGAAAAATGCAGAAGTTACACAAAAACAAAATATACAATCTGCTTGTTCCAGAACAAATTCCACCAATGTCAGCCCCTAACTGTTTAAATCGGTGCTGAAAATTTGGGTGAATATGGTTTGCAATACCGTTGCACAAGACTGACTTGATTTTTATTGTCGGTACTACTTCTACTGATGGTGAAGAGAGTGAATTCGTCATTATATCTGGTCTGCGCATGATTGTTGTTGCTGGCATTCCTGTAATCCTGATTGAATTATCATTTTATCTCGTTTGCAGCAACTTTGTCATTCGACGTCATGTTTTCTTCATACCTCTGCAAAGAAGATTATTTTATTAAATATCGATTGTACTCGTCGTAGTAAATAATTTATTTGCAGTCATTTATGTTCCAATTAATGTTGACCAAATGTCGACGATGACTTTCTTGCACTTTGCATTTAATAGTATGTGAATATTAACATTTCTAGTAATATTAGTTTCAAAGAACTTCGCTTTATTTTCCCAAAGAAAAAGTATAGTCCAACTGATGTTTGAGGTTACTGCATATATTTCATATAATGTCGTCGTGTCCAGGAATGTTTAGGAAGTCTCGCATCACAAATTCTTCAGGAAAATTTACGTAGAAAATTAAATCTAATTTTTATATGACATTAAGACTACACATTTCCCATAAACCTGAAAATTGACAAAAGGACCATTTTTTGGTTAAGTTACATCCTTCATACGTTCGACAGCATACTTCAACATCTCAATAGATCGGTAACTGAGGAATCCATGTCACAAGTTCCTTCATACGCGTTAAAGAAGATCAATACAGTTTCACTAAATGAAGATGATTTGTTAATGTAATACTTCAGCTGTGACATTATCACTTACCGTCGCTGTAACAAACTAATTTCTCTTTCTCAAATATATATTGAACACTTTTATTTTTATTTTTAACTGGTAAAGTTTCAACACTTTCATTTGCCCATTTTAAAATGAATAATGTTTTTTAATGTACATTTATCCTATAATAATCCTATACTAATCATTTAAATATTCGTTTTCTTCCTTAAACTATTTTAAAATGTACACAATATCTAGACGAATTTCTATATTTGTATTTTGTCTGATGCTGAAACTTGGCTTACAACAAACATACTTTGATGTTTCCTTCGACTTTTCGATCATATTAAACATTTGTATACGATCAAGCCTAACTACAGCGAGTTAAAAATCGTATAATTCTTCAATGTTTACTTCATTGTCAACGCTGACTATCCTGTGCAGTCATTTCAATGTATTTTAATAAACAGAAAATATAATGATTGTGGGGGAAACATTCAGAATCATTACCCGTTACCCATTTCCAGAGTCAGCGCGACATCACTGTTACTACAGTCACTTCCGTTCTCGTTCTCACCTATATTTTATATTTGTAATGCCCAACAACAACGAATGTATTGCAAAATCATAATTCAGAAACTGTATAACTGCGTTGGCAGAATTATATATATATATATATATATATATATATATATATATATATATAAAGACATTACTTATATATATATATATATATATATATATATATATATATATATATATATATATATATATATATATATATATATATATATATATATATATAGATGCAATAAATTGACGACGAACAGTACCAAACTAGTAACTAACTAGCCTAAGCGCTTTCGACTTTTAATGAATCTTTTTCAAAGGCAAATACAAAACATATACGACAAACAAATAAACACAAAAACGTTGTGTTTGTAAACCTCTACATGGCTGTCTTCACATGTGCTAAAACTATAAATACACCCAGCTTGTATAGACTAGTTGCGGAAACTGAAAACGGTGTATAATTCCCTAAAAGTCTACAAGCCAAAGCGACATCTATTTTTACTTTTTGTACATATGTAACGCAGATTATATCCCGGATATTTTATTCTATACCGGTTATTCTTATAGTAAAAATTAAAGGATAATAAGAAGATTTAGAAAATGTTAAATTCTACTAGTGCATAGTTTTCATTTTCTAGTCTTCTTGGTTTAGACCGCTGGGTGTCAATGTTCTAAGGCGGTGTATCCAGTATGATTCCTTTTTCTTCCTGGTTTCGGAACTCCAGCAGTGGTTGTTAGCAATAGCGATAAGTATTATATCACTGAAAGTGTGGCCAGGGGAGGAGAAGTGTTCTGCGACCGGGCTTCTGTACAGCTTTTTTGTCATCCAATCAGATCTATGAAGGTTTATGCTTTTGTGTAGCTTTTCAGTTTATCCGACGTACTGAAGGCCACAGATCTTACATATGATGAGATAAATCACATTCTCGGTTTTGCACGTTTTGTTTGGACCATGTATGATTAGTTTTTCTTTAGTCACTGTGTTAGTGAATGTCTTGGTCTCTATCATATGTTGACAGGTTTTGCATCTTTTATCGCCACAGGGTCCAGATTGACTAGGTTGGTTTTGACTAGCGATTGGCGTTAGCTTTGCCCTGACTAGGATGTCCTTTAGGGTTTTTGGTCTCCGGTAAGCTACTACAGGTTTGTTCGGAAGTATTAGGTTTAGTATGTCTGACGATTGCACGGTTGGCCAGTGGTTTGCGATGATTTTACCTACTTTGGGATTGTCTGGGTGATAGGACAGAATAAATGGTATCCTATCAATCTTTTCTTTCTGTCCATATCTGAGTAGGTCATCACGGTTTGTTTATTTGGCCCTTTGGATTGCCTCCGCAATCAGGTCTTTGTCGTAACCTCGGTAAATTAAATGTTTAGCCAGCTCTTCAGACCTTTCTAGGAATCTTTCATCGTCGGAGCAAATTCTGCGCATCCTCAGTGCTTAAATCTTCTTATTATCCTTCAATTTTTACTATAAGAATAACCGGTATAGAATCAAATATCCGGGATATAATCTGCGTTACATATATACAAAAAGTAAAAATAGATGTCGCTTTGGCTTGTAGACTTTTAATATATATATATATATATATATATATATATATATATATATATATATATATATATATATATATATATATATATATATATATATATATATATATATATATATATAAAGATATATATATAAAGATATATATATAAAGATATATATATATAAAGATATATATATAAAGATATATATATAAATATATATATATATATATATATTTCTCTCTCTCTGTCTCTCTCTCTCTGTCTCTCTCTCTCTCTCTCTCTCTCTCTCTCTCTCTCTATATATATATATATATATATATATATATATATATATATATATATATATATATTAAAAGTCTACAAGCCAAAAAGCCAAAGCGACATCTATTTATATATATATATATATGTATATATATATATATATATATATATATATATATATATATATATATATATATATATATATATATATATATGTGTGTGTGTGTGTGTGTGTGTGTGTGTGGTGATTCCTTAAATGTTTAGTGCATATATATATATATATATATATATATATATATATATATATATATATATATATATATATATATATATATATATATATATATATATATATATATATATATATATATACATACATCAAACATATATCTGCACTACACATGTATGGAACCACCAACCATATGCACATAGTATATGCAAATAAATAACCTTGTCTTACACACAACACGTATACAATGAACATGTATATGTTCATAGCATGCATTGAACTGATGTCTATATATGTAAATAGCAGAGAGGGTTGCATTTGAATAATGATATAATATTTAATTTATGAAACGAGTTCAATAATGTCCAGCTTTTGCAAACCTTGGCGAAAATTTAAAATTATTCAACGAGTCAAGTTAATTTACCTTTAAATCATTACACATTTGAGATTCTACGTATTACAGTTATATTTTAATGGAAATTGGAGTGAGAAAAGAAGACATAATTTAATTGATTGTGACTCGGAGGGTGCATCTTTAATTTCTTCCGCGTAAAAATAGTCCATGGAAGTTCTATGCCTTTCAACGATTTGTAAAATGTGCCAATTATAATTCAATGAGCAACTGTCCTTCCGAATAAACAGAATATATGTCTCAGCTTAATTTTTCAACATAGAATGATGTCACATCGATAAATGTTTTTCAACGGAAGTGTCCTAAATTCAGTTTCACTTCTAAGCATTCAAATTGCTGGATATGTCAAGGAATGATCGCAGATGCAGATTTTCCAGTCTTATATTAATATGTTTGTAACCATATAATTGCATTGTCAGATCTAGAACAGTAGGCTATATATATATATATATATATATATATATATATATATATATATATATATATATATATATATATATATATTTATATATATATATATATATGGATGGATGGATGGATGGATGGATGGATGGATGGATGGATGGATGGATGGATGGATGGATGGATGGATGGATAGATAGATAGATAGATAGATAGATAGATAGATAGATAGATAGATAGATAGATAGATAGATAGATAGATAGATAGATAGATAGATAGATAGATAGATAGATAGATAGATAGATAGATAGATAGATAGATAGATAGATAGATTGCACTGCATTATAAGAGCTCTTTTACTTCATAACTATGGTGCTGTTGGATAACGCTCTTTCAATTTGGAGGATGGTTTATGTCTACATTCTTCTGTAAAAAGAGGAGATTTCATTTACTCCTATAAGTCAACATTTAAATACATGTCGGAATCCATGTCACATGTATACTCCAACTCTTTTTACAAGTATGCTATCAATTGACCAATTCCCTTAATTTATTTGTTGTTCTTTGTTCTTATAGCTGTTGATGCTTGAGGTTTAATGCCATTTTCAGCACAAAATTTGGGGTAAATGAACCATATTCAGACTGACGACACATGGCCGCAAAATTCTTGGTAGTCATAGTCGAAATAAAATGTTCTAGTAAGCGTGGCAAAGAAATCTATGCAATAATTCATGGATTTGTTTGCATCAGTCAGAATCACGTAAAGTTCTTCATTAACATGTTGGAGCTAATCAACTTCGCACACTACAAATAAATTGTACCTACCATTTTGATAAACAAGAAACTATATAATGCATAAAACATCTGACAAGCATGTTGATACACATACCATAATTGCAAGAAATCTATATATGCACCTAACAAAATACATACCAATAGCATGACTAAAACAAAGCTATATATATATATATATATATATATATATATATATATATATATATATATATATATATATATATATATATATATATATATATATATATATATGTACATAACATCAATACCACAAAACTATATTTCATGTTGACTAGACCCTAATATATATTCCAATGAAAAGACCAGACATTAAAACTATAAGTCTTTTCCGTGTATCCATCGGGTTATGGCTTATTGACTCTTATGTTCTCCTTCCATCTCTCCAGTGACAAAATAAAAGCTATAAAAGATTCAGAGCATGCACTTAAAATGATATGCGCTGCAGTTCACAAATGTTTGCTCATGTTCTCTCTTGGTTATGTTATCGACGTTGCCGGAGTCACGGTACTAATTCAACTCCCATAGTAAACATATGTAAACACCATCATATTTAAAATTCTATAACTTAAAATTTCTGGGTCCTGATTATCAGACCTATATTTCTCCATGCACAACTATCCTTGGTTCAAGCTTCTGTGTGGAGAACACCGTATGAGCCGCGGCATTTTCTTGACCTACATGTGCATGAAGTCCATGTTATTGATTCAGCACCAAGCAAATCAAGTGTTACTTTCATTATTGAGTAATCCTAAGTCAAATCTTTAAAAATACTAAAATTGCATCAATAGAAATCTGTCTATATTTTTTTTAAATTACACATAGGATAAGCTTTCAAAAGATATTTTTAATAAAATTTTACTTTTCATTATTAACCCATTATGGACTACCAAACCCGTATATACACTATTATTTCTTCACCCATCTTTAGACTGGTTCACAATTCTTCCATTGAATTAGTACCGTGCATCCTGCAGGCAATGGATTGCTTTCCGCCTTAATTGATCAGGTCATTATTGTGAGATGAGTGTTCGTGTCCTTTACTAGTAAGCTCTCGTTTTAATTAATACTCCATACATATTCTCTTGTGCAGGACAATGATTTAATGACTAAAGATCGACCCATCTGAACACAGCTGTAACTGGCGACAATGATAGCTGACCTTGTTACACATCCATGGCAAATATAAATACTAAGCTATAAGACAAAAAAGACAGAAAGAAGAGATAGAAAGAAAAAGAAGTTCAGAGAGAAGACAGCCAGCTTCTTAGTTTTAATTTTAGAGTAAACGGCACGGGAATAATCCTGTTTTCTTCTTTGATATATATATATATATATATATATATATATATATATATATATATATATATATATATATATATATATATATATATATATATATATATAATCGTGTTACCTACAGAAGACTTTTCTTACTACCTATGTGCTTATGTTACTACCGAAGTGGTTATCGTAATAAGGGCTTATCATATATATATATATATATATATATATATATATATATATATATATATATATATATATATATATATATATATATATATATATATATATATATATATATATATATATATATATATATATATATATATATATATATTGGATAATTATTCGGTGGAGTGATCCAAAACTGTTACAATTCCCTTTACAACGTATCGATGTAATCTATTTTAATCTGTAATGCTTTGATTTTTCACCTGGCTTCTCACATAACTACGACATATATTCCACTGCAGATCACTATGTTCATATGATACTGCAATAAAATGTTTAATTCTTTGATTGCGATAGAGAACCGTTTGTTTCAACAAAATCATGTTCGGATATATAAGATTTCTTTTCCTCAACCGCCTCAAAAACTAGAATATTTATTGTTGGGCATTTTGTTGTATTTTTTTTTTTTGTTTTCTTTCTTCACATTAATCATTACGTTAGAGAAATGGAATGATTTTCTCAAGTGATTTATGGTTTTATTTTGTTATTTAATGGATATTTATTATTGCACAGCTCAGCTGGAAAATACAATGAATTTATTCATCTTCTGCTTCACTATTCTGCGTAAATTTCAATATACACTAAATGTTTCAAACTGCATTTCGTCAATACAAGCATATTCAGTCTACTCGATGCTCGTAGAACTAGCACTGACCCACCATTTGCAGTATTAATCAAATCTCTTACATCCTAGTCAACTCTTGTCCTACATGTCGTCCGTTTTGTCAGAGATACATTGTTATAAACACCAGCCAAAGAGTGATACATATACACGAAACGCAGGTCCATAAAATCTACATTTGCAAGCACATCTTCGAGTTTATTTTTCGATTTCAGGGAATATCTTTTCATCTTATTGCATACATTTGCATGCCAAAAAAACCTTTTCTAGTTGTTCTTTTAAGAATTGACACGATTTTTCTTTAACAAAATTATATTCAATCTTGATTTGTGAATGATCTGTACCTTAACTGTTACCAAGAAACGAAAATTAATTATCGCTATGGACTTAACAATGGTGGTCATGTACTATACTTGTACCAAAATAAGAATGCGTCGAGTGGAATCGTCATAATCGGGGTAATACGAATTTGGTTATCAATATGCGTAGTTTTCATTGTGACATCACTTTGCACGACATTCAATCCGAATTGTACTGGATCACACTTTAAGTTTCACCTCTCGGGGCCTCAAATAATGGCATTCCAAAGGAATATGGATGTATACGAATCTAAACGAAATTAACACTTGAAATTTAAAGGTATGTAAAATCAAATTCTCAAAATGACACCCTTTTCTGATATTTCTGTGTTGAATGCACGCATGGCACGTGCTTCTTGTTTTATAATATAAGGATAATATTAACGAATGGAAACGCGATCGACAGAAGCATTAGAATAACTTAAACGGTTTTTAATGGGTAGATTACCACGTGTTCATCAGATTAAGATGTTCATAAACTTTTATCAGTCTTTCCAATCAGCACAGAAAATATTTGAAAAAACCAAGAGCAATAATAACAAGACAGTCACTTATGTTCACGTAACCGTCTGAAATTTTTTTCACTCCAGCACGTTAGTCACAAATGTGTTTTAGCACATTTCCAGTCTTATATCTGAAATACGCCAGGTGTAAGATATGAAAATAAAGAGGTTATTGCCCTTGTGTCATTGTGTGCATTGTTGTTGTACGTAGTCGCACCTGATGGAGTGATCTTTATTTACAATTATCCGTAACATTATAAAAGTGAAAACCATTGTGTGGAAACTCAGCAATCTGAGTAATTTATAGAAACAGAATTTCTGCAATACTTAATTAAATATGTGCAACATGAATTTTATAATGGTTTTTGTTTTCAAATACCAAAAGAATAAACATGAATTGTCTTCAAATATGCGTTTTAAAAACTTTGTGGGGAAAGTCTCATTAGTTACTGTTAGCTTGCCAATGCAGTGTTCTTTTAATAGATGATGTTGTTGACTAGACATTGTTATTGTCATCGTCGATGTTGTCATTGTTAATTTTGATGATGCCGTTGGCGTACTAATACTACTGTCGTTATTGGTCTGGTAGTTATCAGTAAATTGACGAATATCATCTTCATGGACAAAAGTATGCCAGGAAACAAACCTGTCTGGGCTATTGGCTTCTTGGACGTTTATTTGGACAGTGCGAATTTCTCAACCGACTGCAGAGTAAAGACCTTCTAATAAACAAGAAACAAATGTTTGAAAAAGCTTTTCGGTATATTGTAATATCAGCGCTGCCTTCTTCTGCCAATTTCAAAATCAAATGTGTCTCTGCATTTGATGAAGTATTAGTTCTTCGGCATGAAATTGGTTTCTGTAAGGATCCTAAATAGAAGATCGTGGTCATTTCGGATTCATAATTCGGACTACTCGATGGTAATCGGGGTTAATGTTATAAACATAGGAGAAAAGTGGTCATTCTCAAAAGAACAAGGCCATTATTTGTTGTTATTGACTGAAACTTCCAGTGGTATAGTAAGTTGTGTGTGACGAAATCGTAAATGAGACCAAGTCAGTAAATGCAGTATTTTCCAACACTTCGAAGATATCGTCAGCATGATATTGGCAACCTTAGGAGCATGTGAAATGAGAGATTCTCTGAGGCTGCAAATAGATAACTGCTCTAACAACGACTAAAGTGACAACTATCAAGCCTCGAGGACCGATGATTATGTATAGTATCATGACCAATCATGATCTGAAATAAAAATTAAAACCAATTACTTGCTTAATAAACAAATAAGATGAAATAAGATGAAGAAATTATATATATATATATATATATATATATATATATATATATATATATATATATATATATATATATATATATATATATATATATATATATATATATATATATATATATATGAAAAAACTGGCTTTATACAAATATTGGTTGGGTCTATCAATCCGTTCGTCCTACCACTTCCAGTAGAACACTCATATACTATGAAGAGAGCACATTTGGTTAAACGATGCATCATTTCCAAAGAATCTACCCTACCTTAATTATTCACATTTTTAAACTTCACGTATAATCCGTTATTGTGCCTCACAAGACAATGCATACATGCAAGTATTATTGACCCTATTATTCGTTTCTATTTCCAGGGACTTGGGGTCTGAATCCCATCTTGAACAATATTGGGGATCATCAGTCTATTCAAATTTATACAGTCAATGGGAATGAACAGACAGCTTGATACATGTAACTGACATTTTATAATTCCCCGTTCTTACGTCACACCGGGAATATGTCCCATGATAATAACTACAACGTTTTAGACCACCAACATACATTTATGTACATATCGAATGAGACTAAATACACAAATGCTCCTACCTATCGTAATTAATAAGTGCATATTGGAAAATGTTTCCAAGGACCCACAAATCGTGCTAGCTGCCCTGCTTGGAAAATAAATTAAAAAATGAAGAAAATATGACTGCAAAAATAAAAAGAAGTATAACAATTCTTAAAGGTTCTTTGAGACTTAAACTATGGTACAGACTTATTTCTGATTGCACATTTCTTAAAATGTAAAGATTGTTCTTTCACGCCAAGCGTAAAGCAAGTAAAAATGTTATTATGCGATCTCCATGGAAGCCATTTTGCTCGGAAAATATTGTAGCAATCCCGACAAAACCCTTTAAAAAATGGCTCTATTGCATTTTTATTTGAGGTTAAAAAGACATCTCCAGGAACACCTTTCTAAAAAGGTACAATATAGCTTGAGGGGCCCCGAGTGGCCGAGTGGTCTAAAGCGCTGTCCGTTACGGATCACTGCCATCTCACCTCTGTCTGCGTGGGTTCGAGTCTAGGATTCGGCGAATGTGGATATGTGAGAAAGCTTGCCAGTAGCTTCTCGTGGGTCGGTGGTTCTTTCCGGTGATTTCCCGGTTTCTTCCTCCACCATTAATACTGGCCGCCATGAATAGCCTATCGTGTGCTGAAAAATGGCGTTAAGCCCAACAACAACAACAACAACAACAACAACAATATAGCTTGAACTCTTTATCCGGGAGGATCCAGGCACAGTTGGTTATGCTGTGTAAGATCACCAACAACCATGAACATATTTCTGCTGACCAATATCTGACTCTATCTTCAAGTAAAACTAGAGTACACCACAACATAAATATCTGTACTTATATACCGCTACAAACATCTATAAATTAAGTTTTTCCCCCGTACAATTTGCTCTTGGAACTCCTTACCATATGATTGTAGAAGCTCCTAGCTTGATATCATTCAAGTATGAGCTAACTCAACTCACCTTCTAGGCTATAAGCTGATTCCCAAACTATGCTGTTTGAAGTACATTTACTTCGCCGCCGCCACGGCAGACGGACAGGTCTAACACAAGGGACGAATATGTAGCTTGGCATAACTTCTTGACCACTTCCTTTACAAATTCGCATTTCTATCTATCTTATTACTCTGTTCTTTCTTCTTTCTCCTGTGCACCACCGTAACATAACAGCCAAGGATGACTGCAAAGACATTTTGTATAGAACGATCACTCGTTTCTCTCCACCCTACCCCCATCTCTGAATAATAATTACTTTTCTTATCTACCGTCATTCTACATAGAGCATTCATATGTGTGTCGAACTGCTACAGTATTCATATTTGTGCTAAAATGCTAGTTTTCATATGTATATCGAAGTGCTAACAATCACATTTTGTCTTTAGGATAGTCAAAAATCAGTCTGTAAATTGATATGGTACATATTTAAAAATTAAAGCATGCAGTGATACTCGAAAGCGTTGCGTTTATATGGTATCAGTATTCGTGGATATCATGATTTTTGAGGTTGCCAATTTTCGTCGATATCTACATTACTGTAAACAAGGAAATTAAAGGCACAACGAACATGACCTGTCAATGAGCACAAAAAAGAGCTCTTCCGCAATCCACAAAATCAGACTGAGGTACAAATATATTGTCCCAAAGCAACGAAATTTGATACTCATGAATACAAAATGAATTAAGTCACCAACATGAAAATTACCGTAAACTCTGCTATAAACTATTATTTGACAAACCTTAGACTCGTTGGAATTACCTTCTATGAATAATATATAAATAACAGTCTGTAAAGTTATCTTGGTTCAAACTTTTAACAATATTAATTCAACTGTAGAGTGGTCTAGCTTTATTGTGCAAAAAGCAAAACAAACACATACAAAAAATGCATTTTAGCATCCCAAATGACAGGTAATTTTAGAAACAAATGTCACTGTTTATTTATACCAGATTCAAATAAATCATTGACGTTTCTTTAAACAGAGATATCTTGTTATTGTATTTCATCAACTGTCACATTATTATTTACCTATAGTGTCATATAACAATCTCTCTTTCTCAAATATGCATTGTAACTTGTACTTTTACTCCTAGACTCCATGAAAGTGGTTTCTGTAAGGATCCTAAATAGAAGATCGTGGTCATTTCGGATTCATAATTCGGACTACTCGATGGTAATCGGGGTTAATGTTATAAACATAGGAGAAAAGTGGTCATTCTCAAAAGAACAAGGCCATTATTTGTTGTTATTGACAGAAACTTCCAGTGGTATAGTAAGTTGTGTGTGACAAAATCGTAAATGAGACCAAGTCAGTAAATGCAGGATTTTCCAACACTTCAAAGATATCGTCAGCATGATATTGGCTGTGATATTGCCAATACTTTGATTTGCCCGATATTATATCTTCTCGTGTTTTCCAAATTTCCACTTGCCCAAAACTACTAATTTAATTTTACTTGTTCTATTAATAAATGTGATAAAATGTGCACTCTAACGCACAAATGTATGAGCTTCCCTTTTTGTTGCTGGAATTCAAATATCTTAACGCAAATATATTTTCCCAACTTTAATATTCACTACTACAGCTCGTGCGTGGAAAACATTTGTCAACAATAACGTCTCATAGGACTTATAAGGTCTCCGTTATAAGTAATTGAATTACTATATCTCTTACTAAATACTACAGCCCTTATTGAATACTATATCTCTTACTGAATATTACATCATTTATTGAATACAATATCTCTTACTGAATACTACATCCATTATTAAATACTATATCTCTTACCGAATATGACATCCCTTATCGAACACTATATCTATTACTGAATAATACATCCCATATTGAATAATATATCTCTTACTGAATACTACATCCCTTATTGAATACTATATCCCTTACTGAATACTGCATCCCTTAGCAAATACTATATCTCTTACTGAATAATACATCCTTTATTGAATAATATATTTCTTACAGAATACTACATCCCTTGTCGAATCCTATATCTCTTACCGAATACATTACTTATCAAACACTATATCTCTTACTGAATGCTGCATCCCTTATCGATCACTATATCTCTTACTGAATACTATATCCCTGTTCGTACACTATATCTCTTACTGAATACTACATCACTTATTGGATACTATATCTCTTACTGAATATTGCATCCCTTCTTGAATAATATATCTCTAACTGATTCTACATCCCTTATTGAAAATTATATCATATACGAGTGAAGAGTTTGCTAATTTTTTTTAAATTTCACTTACTGTTTCAAAACATATCAAGATACATTAAGCCATGTATTCACGCGCTGTCTGTCGTTTGCAATCATTTCATTACTTAGTTAAAGGGAGATATAATGATATTTGGAAAATCTTTCATTAGGTCAGTTTTCCTTTCTGAGTGTCAATGTTACATCTCCTTGTTTTACTAAATATATTTAAATCCGTCTCGCCAGGGTTCCTAATTACATTTTATGCTTCCATTGCTTAACCAAGAAAATCTTACCAGAGTATAGAAGCGGAAAAATAATAATTACAATGGCAGCAAATTTTAAATGCATTAATCTCTTTATATATATATATATATATATATATATATATATATATATATATATATATATATATATATATATATATATATATATATATAGTTAGTGTTTTAGAAATGTGTTTAAAAGGTCAATCATACAATTTGTGTTTCAAATTCCATTTGCTAATTGAAAATTTTATTCTCTACCGAGACCAGTGTTTGGAATAAAGAAAACGTTATTCTTTAAAGCATTCCGTATCACAACTCCCGAAAACCGATATAGACATAACTGCATCATCTGTACTTAATACAGACTTTCCATCTTGATGCTATTGAGAATACACGTAGGATCCGGACAAATTACAGGTATACGCACTTAGTATGGATACCATAACCTGCATATGCACGTAGCGTAGCGTGAGTATAAGTATCCTGCATATGCCCGTAACATATATATATATATATATATATATATATATATATATATATATATATAGAGAGAGAGAGAGAGAGAGAGAGAGAGAGAGAGAGAGATTGTGTAAAACAAACCTATATCTAACCACCTGTAGCTGTACAAAACATGCATACAACTAACACACAAACACACACACACACATATATATGCATATAACAAACTTTTATGTGCACATAGTATGCATACAACTAACCTGTATAAATATATATCATGCATTCAGCAATATTATATAGGTTCATAACATTCATACAAGAAACCTATATATGCGCATATCATTCATAGAATAAGCCAATATTTATATGTAATAAACCTACATATGCACGTGACATGCCAACAATAAACTTATAAGTATTTACAATACAGCCTCTAAATACACAAGGCTTATACACAACAAAACTGTTTATACATAAAACAAGTTTAAATGTGCAGATCTTTATCTATGCAACAAACCTAAATTTGGTGTGTGCTAAGATATTGTAATTATGCAAAAAAAAAGACAATCTGTCTGCACGATTTGTCTTGCACAATCCTTTGTGTATATCTTAGTTTATGAATTATTTATTATTCGTATATGTTTCCTTATCTCCAGAGGCTCAAAAAAGTCTTAAACTCTTTTTCAACTCAGTAGAACTACGATATAGTTTATAAATCTCGTAGCTGTGTGGACCTCAACTGTATGTTTGCACAAAAGATGTGCAGACTATTCCAGTGAGACCAGTGTTTAGGTAGTTTATTGTGAATTATCCAGGCTTCCTTGTATATAAACAGCTAAGCGGTTATAAAATATGATTTGATTCAATGATGCGAGTCATTCCCATAAGTGTGCTGTAGTTATTATATTTGTATTGAATTCGTCAGCGATCGTCACTATCATTTTCCACATGAATATTATATATTCGGTTATTTATTTATTTATTGTATATTTTTGAATAACATTTGACAACGTTATATTCTACAACCGTCATTGAAAATTAAACCGAAGCATGAAATAATAACAATAAAGTTCATTTTATCATTTTTGCGCTAATAAATTTAAAAGACTAATCTCATTCATTAATTCTTAATGAAGTAATTCAGTTCATGCGTTTTTCTTAATAACCTCGCATAAAAGCTGTGACATAAAGGGAACTGTTGCATTGCCGGTAAACTTATCATAAGGGCTTCAATATAAGTAAACTTATTAGCATTGTTTGTGATGTGATGTGATTATGATTTTTAACGCAGCTTTAACAAGTTTTAAGTCATATCTGTCTGCAGTGTGGTAATTTATAGTGATGTCTAGCACTGGGGCATGATGCTGCAGACATGTAGCATGTCCCACCCAGTCACATTATCCTGAAACCAGACCGACTAGTCCTAACACTAACCTCTTAATGTTGAGCGCCAAGCGAGGCAACTGCTAGTACCATTTGTACGTCTTTGGTATGACTCGACGGGGATCGAACCCACGACCTCCCGCATCCTAGGAGGATGCACTAACCACTAGACCACCATAGCGGTTGCTAGCATTGTTTTGTTTGCATTGAATGTCAGTTTCCCTAAGGAGCCATGCCGCGTTTTTCCCATGTGTTCAAGTACTGGGTTTCTGTTCTGGGTTTTAAAAAAATCAATTCCAGATTATTCCCAATACGTGTCCTTGTCATTTCCAGCAGCAGAACCCAAATGTTTTGGTTTCGTTACCTTCTCAGTGAAAACTGAAATAGATCGTAACTCACTTAAAAGGCATATTTCTACCTGCTGTGGCACTGGCAGTTGTACCAGCATACCGGAATAACATTAAAAATTACTTCTAAAATTAAACATTTTACGATTTATGTTTATTTTACTGTTTGCGTCTCAAATAGCCAAGGTTTCTGGAAACAAAGCAACCCTATGTCGCATTAGTGACAAAAGTACGTGTATATATTTGGCTACAATTTGACCTTCTTTACGTTCAGTACGAGATATACCAAATAGCTGAAGAAAACATAAAACTGAATAGGAAATGGTTTGAAGCATTTGCGAACAAATGACATAGATAGGTGTATCTATACCTAATGTAATCAGCATATTTGTAGCTTGGATGAAAACAATGATAAGCCTTGAAAATATCTTAATATTTAAATACCTTTTTTCCTGCTTATCATATCAATCTACCTTCCATTCACACGTGGACTGACAATCAGTCCAAGCAAGCCTACGTTTTGGTTCAAAGAATTTAATGACAAAACCATTTCAAAATAATCTTAATGGAGAGAAAAAATAAATCATTAAGAAATTAAGAAACCATACACATATTATTTCCAATCATTGTATAAAATTGTTTGATTTTATTTGGATAACTTATCAGTAACACTAAAAGAGCAGTCAGTTATGTCCATGTAACCATCTGAAGAAGTTCTTTAAGCTTTAACGATTCGGTCTTTTATTGAAAACATTTTCCACCCTATTTTTGAAATATAACGGTATTATCCAAGCGAGACATATGATAAAAGACGGATATTGTATTGCTTAGTCGTGTACGTTGAATTTATATGCAACATTATCTCAAGAATTTTAAAATATAGAAATCTTTGTCCTCATCGTTGTGGAAGGCGGAAACAGACAAAATAAGGGATTGCTTAGTTTGGGCGAAATGTGGTTGCCGGTTATTTAGCCAGGTCATTATGGTATCCATGAAGGCCAACTCTGATCACCCCTGAAGTTGTTGATTCTGGCAAACCTCTCTAGGCTAATCGTCCATCGGTTGATTTACCGATCACATAAACCATGACGACGCCATAAAATACAAAGGTGATTAAGGCAGATTCCTCTGCAGGACGATTCAAGTTGTAATCTGGAGAACGCCTTCTAGAAGCTAGGCCCCGACCAATCTTCTGAATAGCACAAAAGAAGAAAAAAAAGGATTTTGTGGAAGGTTAAGGATTCTTGTTAATCGGGTATTTTAACGAGACGTCAAGATACTAGTGATTGACTTGAGTACTAAACTGGGCTCCGACTATATAGGGAACGAACTGTCTGGAAACAATACAGGAACAATTTCAACTGAATTTTGTTCATTCAATTGCATGTCCATTGGATTCACTGCGTTTCCCTTCAAACGAATTCGCAGAGCAATATGTGTTGTACCAGATGGGAAAACAGAAAATCAGACTCGCCAAGTAACCCCTGGCTTCAAGGGGAGAAGCATCCTCCTAGATGTATTCGTTTAAAGAGGAGCAGGTTCAGCGTCCAATGTCAAGGCTGCCATAATGAGGTTAACCGAGCTGAAGAGTAGCGCCCAAAACCGGATCCGATGGTAAGAAGAATAGTCAAGACCTTATATTCTAACGGGAGCATAGAGCCATAAAAAATAGTCTGAAGCTGTGATATTTTTCTAATTATTTATTATTCATAACATAATAACAATGTAACTCTATGAAAGCTCAATCACTAGAGTAATTTATTTAAGTGGAATAATACCTGTATATAAGATATTGTATCATGTGATTGAATGTTACTGAAAAACCTCAACATATAAATATATTTGCAGTATTGCAAGCTGTTGGGGTAAGTCCCATAAGGTGCTTTGAGCTTGCTAATGTAGTATGTTTGTGGTTGGCTTCATTAATGTCTTATTAATTTCGATATAATTGTCACCATTTTAATTTCCACGAATAAACCTGTCGGGGAACAGATCTCGCTGGACTATTGGCAGCACATAAACATCTCCACGCTTTAAGTTCTTAAGCCGCAGGCAGTGTAAATATTTTCTTGCAGTAAAGTCCATATATATTCAGTCTTTTGCATATATGATGACATCAATTCATTATTCTGATATTTTCAAAATTGAATCCGTTTTGTATCCTGATATGATGAAATTTTATTTCTTCCGTGGGACAATGGCTTCTGGAGGGGTCTCATCGAGAAGATCTTTGTCATTTTTTATGCCAAAAGTAGAGTTTCTGTATGATAATCGGGGTTAATGTTGCAATGCATAGAAATGGAATCATACGGAAGAGTATCAGGCCACCTATTGATATCATTTACCGACAATTTCAATTGAGTCATATGGTGTATATGACGAAATGGCTCTAGTACCTGAGTCAAGGGAAACGTAATCTGAATCAGTAAATGACCGTATTTCCAAACACTTTGGACACATCATCGGCATCATGTTGGTAGTCTTAGGAGAATTAGAAGAGGAGATCCTTCGATGCCGCAAACAAAAAACCGTGATCACAACAATTAATAAGATTACTACCACACCCTCAACTGCAATGATAATGTACAGCACCGTAACGGGGCAGTCCGTACTTTGATCTGAAAGCAGAAAGTAAAACCAATTACTTATGTCAATTTTCGTGGGAAATAAATTCATTCAATACAATAATATAAGGATATGCTGCTCGTTTTGTTAATTATTTAGACATTAATTCTTAAACACTTTCCATAAGATTCGTCTATCTGTTTGTGATTGATGAACTATATAACTAACTCGCATCAATGCCTGTCCCTCACACAGTTTAAAGATCTATCCAAATTTTAACTATGATACCGACTTATTTCGGATTTTACATTGCTTAACAAGAGAAAATAGTCGTCAACTTAATCAACGAATAAAAGTTTTTAAATATGTTCCATAAAAGCCATTTCCACCCAGAAAGTAACTAATCTTTATTAGAACTCCACTAACCATTTCACAGATGGTTTTATCTCATTTCTATTTATAGTGAGAAACAAAACATCACAGCCATCTTTCTACCCCGAAAAAGATGATCTATAACTGTTTTCCATTCAACTCTCTCCATCTCCAAATAGTCCTTGATCAAGCTTTTGTGCGAGAAAAATTACTGTATATTTATTGCATTTTATTTTCCTACCGATGTGCGAGTGTCTGATGTTTTTTACTAAAATTATGAGACAGTTTTAAAAACATGAGCATTTTCCTACGATGTTTGTAGTACTAAACAACATTGGTTTTCATACTCGACCTATTAAATATCAACTTTCTTGCTGAACGAAGCAAGTTTTTTATTCTGACACTTAAATCAAGTGATGGTCACATACATGCGTAGTATTCTTACCATTCCTTAAAAATGAGAAAATACAAGTTATATTTTGGCTTATCAGTTCATTCGTCCTTCCACATTTCCGTTGGTTTTATGTCTGCTTTCTGACACTGCAGCCATTTGAGTTATAATACAGCAAATTTGTTTTAATAATAAAACATTTTCAGAGAGAATGAATCCTATCTTAATTATTGCCTTCTCTAACCTTCACTTGTATAAATTATAGGCATTAAACTTTGTCTATATATATATATATATATATATATATATATATATATATATATATATATATATATGAAACCGCTCAGGTGGCCTAGTGGTTAGAGAGTCCGCCTCGGATACAGGATGTCGCGGGGGTCGAACCCATGACTAGTCATAT
>JAEAOA010000595.1:602500-617500 GCA_016746295.1 Potamilus streckersoni | reverse complement strand
ACACACAGGCACACAGACACACATACATACATACATACATACATACATACATACATACATACATACATACATACATACATACATACATACATACATACATACATACATACATACATACATATGTACGTACGCACGCACGCACGCGCACACACGCACACATACATACATACATACATACATACATACATACATACATACATACATACATACATACATACATACATACATACATACATACATACATACATACATACATACATACATACATACATACATACATACATACATACATACATACATACACCAACACACATACATACATACATACATACATACATACATACATACATACATACATACATACATACATACATACATACATACATACATACATACATACATACATACATACATACATACATACATACATACATACATACATACATACATACATACATACATACATACATACATACATACATAGTTACTATTGCAATGTTTGTTCATCACATCAGAAACGACAGTATATTTGTACAAAACTTTGATGACGTATGTGTATGTGCGTGTGTGTCAAAGGTAATGTTAATCATTTTACAACATATACCACCCGTAATTGCGTTTGTTTAACATTACAAGCATTAGCCGAATATTTAAAGTATGCCAGTGCTTTAACATAGAATAAGTCATGCCTGATATTTCTATAAACATATTTATATGGCTGCATTAAACTGGGTTTTTTTCTCTTATGATTGCGTTAAGTCACGCAGCATTTTGCTTCCTTTTCAGCAATGTTATTGTTGGCCTTTTTAAGATCACGCTTCATGCTAAATTTAGTAATGCCGATGTAACTTCTTTTTAGGGCGGATAAATGAAATTGATTTTGTTGGTCATGCTAGAGTTAATTTGTAGATACATACATTTCGTGGGGGGGGCCTTGTATATGTACAATTTGCTGTAGGTCAATGGAAATCCTTGTCGTTCTAGTCTGAAGAACGGTATGGAAATTGGAATACAGTTCGAACTATATAGGGTGTGGATAGAATGTATCGTCAATGCTAGACCACTCTTGTGCCCTAAGAGGTTTAATCGTCCGCCTCGGATATGGGAAGTCGAGGGTTAGAACGTCGTCCAAGTCATACCAATGACTTATTAAAATTGTACAAGTAGCAACCTATCTTTGCGCTCAGCATTAAGAGGTTAGTGTTAGACTTGGTTGGTGTCAGGATAATGTTACTGAGTAGGACATATGCTACATGTCTACAGATTGATGTCCCGTGCCTGACACCACTAAAAAGTGCCATGCTACAGACATCTGAATGATATGACTTAAAAATTAGTTTAACTACGGTATAAATTCAAAGTCACACACACACACACACACACACACACACACACATTCATTTACGCCAATCAGTCGAATATAATAATGTGCGGGTTAGATAGTATGGGTTTAACAACATGTTTCACCACACGATATGTTAAACATGGTAGTCAGTATAACTGGTCAAGGAAGAACCCCAAAAATCCAGGTAAGAACTACAGACCTACGGAAGTTAATGGCTGAGAGAGAGAGAGAGAGAGAGAGAGAGAGAGAGAGAGAGAGAGAGAGAGAGAGAGAGAGAGAGAGAGAGAGAGAGAGAGAGAGTTCATAATTCAAACAAGCTTACTTTAAATCTGTATCTGACATCTGACCGGGTATAATACCCGTATTATAATCAAGAGTATTATAAACTTACCAGACATGACACCAATACGTATATATTTTCTAGTATCCTTTTGTAGAGAACAGGCTTTTATTAATGGCATAAGCTTCCTGTAAACTACGTAAATATTCGCTACCCACGGTAAACGAAAGTCTGTTACACTTCTATAACATGACAAAGCTCTATAAAGATATAATAATGAGTTGTTACTCTATTCACGTTCAAAAAAAAGTCTTAAACAAACACCCTAATTTATATTCAAAGATTTTGTTCCCACCCGATTATGGTATTTCCGTGCTATGAGAATAGGCATTGTACCAATCAAACGAATCGTAACATTTTGAAGCGACCTAGTTCGTTACTGTCAATTTATTTATATATTGTTGCTGATTTACCTATGGAATTACGTCTTATAATGGCGTACAAGTCGGATGCAAATAAAAAGCACAGACCCAGATTAGATGTAGCATAATAAGACGGTATATCAAGGTCTATGCACTTTGCTAGAACTAATCATAAGCACAACATTAACAGTGATATGCCGCTAAATGAAGATACAGCATATCAGAGTCTATGTTGTTCACAGTTGAATATATATATATATATATATATATATATATATATATATATATATATATATATATATATATATATATACATATATATATATATACATACATACATACATACATACATACATACATACATACATACATACATACATACATACATACATACATACATACATACATACATACATACATACATACATACATACATGTTGATTGGTATGGTTGGCTTCCGTTAGTCTCGAGAGACGATGGAAATGCGCCCATGAAAGGAGTCCTAGTTTGTTGCTGTGCAGCGTCTTCTGTGACTATAAAGTCCCACACGGGAGTGGCAATCCTTGCTGCAGTTGCTACACTTGAAGTATGAATCAGGTCTTGGTTGGAACTGCATCCTCTTCCTCTGAGATCTTTTCTCATCAGCGAGCTGTTGTAACTTTTCCTCGCTAGCTTTCAGACCTGTGTACAGAGCATGTCGCCAGCTGGACTTGTCGAGGGCAAGCCCTTCCCAGGTGTTGACCTCTATTCCAAGAGCTTTCATTTCCTGCTTGCAGACATCCTTGAAGCGAAGATGTGGCCGTCCTATTGATCTTCTGCCTGAAGCAAGCTTAGAGTAGAGAAGGTCTTTGGGGATCCGTCCATCATCCATTCGATGCATATGGCCCAGCCATCTGATGCGACGTTGGCGGAGGAGTGTGACCATGCTGGGAATTTTGGCCTGTTGAAGCACCTTGTTGTTTGTCACACGATCCCTCCAGATGATCCCAAGTATGCAAAGGAGACAACGCATGTGAAAGGCGCTTAGTCGTTTCTCCTGAGAGGCATACAGGGTCCAAGTTTCGCTGGCATACAGAAGAATGTTAAGCACGCAGGCACGGTACACGGTTGTCTTAGTGTTTAATGTCAGCTTGTTGTTGTTCCACACTCTCTTCGACAATCTAGAGAGAGTTGTTGACGCCTTACCAATCCGCGTGTTGAGCTCGGCATCGAGTGAGAGGTTGTTGGTGATGGTAGAGCCAAGGTAAGTGAACTCACTGACTACTTCTAGTTTGTAGTTGTTAATGGTTATGCTGGGAGGGTCTGCATCCTGAGCCATCACGTTGGTTTTCTTTAGGCTGATGGTCAGCCCAAATTCATCACATGCTTTAGCAAAGCGGTCCATCAGGCGTTGTAGTTCAGCTTCTGTGTGAGTGACTATAGCAGCATCATCTGCAAAGAGTATGTCCCTAATGGTTGCTTTCCTTACTCTGCTCATTGCCTTCAGTCATGCCAGGCTGAACAGTCTGCCGTCTGAACGCGTGTGCAGGTAGATCCCTTCTGTGAACGTCCCAAAGGCGAACTTAAGCAGGACAGCGAAGAAGATGCCAAAGAGCATGGGGGCAAGGACACAGCCTTGTTTCACTCCGCTGTGGATATTGAATGGTTCGGATGATGAGCCATCATACATACATACATACATACATACATACATACATACATACATACATACATACATACATACATACATACATACATACATACATACATACATACATACATACATACATACATACATACATACATACATACATACATACATACATACATACATACGGTGTCAATGTTGTTTGTTCTTGTGTTTTGGATTTAACGCTAACTTTCAGTGCATTACAAGCTTTACATGGCGGTTAGTATAACTCGTGGAGGAAGAACTGGGAAAACCAAGTTAACGTACTGGAAAGCTTTCTTATATATCCACATTGGCCGAGCCTGAGACTCGAACCCAAGCAAACTGAACTGAGATGACAGTGCTCGGTTTAGGCAAGTACTTTAGACCACTCGGCTAGCCAGTGCCACTGATTGTTGTTTTGTAATCAGGGTGAGTAGTAAATGGGTAAATACGACAAACATCAGTCGTATCCTCTGAAGCGTAACGCTAAATTAAATCATAAATTTCAATACATTTTTTTCTCCTTGTAGTGTCGTTCGCTCAGTAAAGATCTCACGTTCCAGTTTTAAATTATTTTAGAAGAATTCGATAAAACACGAGTCACCTTGAAATGACCTAATATGAAAACATCACGTTTGACAGGCTTGGAAGTGTTGAACTACACCTGAGCTTATATTTATCTATATGCCAAGGAAAACTACAGCCACACATTTGTAAAAATATCTGACCAATATTCGAGATAAGAATATGCAACTTACTATGGTCACACATGGTAACACACATGATTTCTGTGGGGTTTACTGCTTTTTGTTCAGAAAATGATGCGCTATACACGGCGACTGTCATATTTGGTGAAGGAAAAGCCCTGGAAAACAAGGATGACCATGACCTACGGAAGGATATTGGCAAGCGTTCTCACATACCTACGCTGGTCGAGCTCAAATCATGAGATGTGTGTGGTCTATAAGAGATAGCGCGTATGTCCATTCACCCTTCCCCCAACCCCAAACATGTAACCTTTCGCCCACCACACCCTAAGGTCATACATTAAAAATTAAGCAGTATCTAGAAATCGTTTGGGGTTTTTTTGTATTCAACTGAATAGAGAAAATCGACCCTGCAGGTCAGTACAATCAACCACTGGGCTACTGGAGCGGTTTTATTGTACATATTACCAAATAAACGTGTGCAAGAATGGTCAACGATGGTCAAGTTTGGTCAACGATGGTCAAGAATGGTCAAAGATAGTCAAGATTCAAGAAAGAAGTGACAGTACATTTGTGTGTGTCACTAATGTTTTCTTAACCTGGGAGGGATTTCCAGAAACCTCGGAAACCTCCACTCTGATCCGGCCCTGAGAGTTGACTAATGGAGACAGTTTCCATGGTATCTAAGTGGATAACCTGTATGACTAGTAACTGAAATGTTAGAGGTACTTATACCACCATTGCTTGATGGATATTGGATGATGCATTCTTTAAAATGGTTTTTTCCTTAAAGTCGTAGTGCAAAGCATTTGGAAAACATCCATTTGGCATCATTCCACTGATTGATTACTTTAGGCATCATTCCTTTGATTGATTACATTAGGCATCATTCCAGTGATTGATTACTTAGGCATCATTCCATTGATTAATTACATTAGGCATCATTCCAGTGATTGATTACTTTAGGCATCATTCCTTTGATTGATTGCATTAGGCATCATTCCAGTGATTGATTACTTTAGGCATCATTCAACTGATTGATTACTTTAGGCATCATTCCTTTGATTGATTACATTAGGCATCATTCCAGTGATTGATTACTTAGGCATCGTTCCATTGATTAATTACATTAGGCATCATTCCAGTGATTGATTACTTTAGGCATCATTCCTTTGATTGATTGCATTAGGCATCATTCCAGTGATTGATTACTTTAGGCATCATTCCTTTGATTGATTACATTAGGCATCATTCCAGTGATTTATTACTTTAGGCATCGTTCCATTGATTAATTACATTAAGCATCATTCCAGTGATTGATTGCATTCTACATCATTCCACCGACTTATTACATTAGGCATAAATTGTCCAAAGATTTTGTGCAAAACAGGACGCATGATTGAACTGAATGACTATTATAACTATGTTTTGCTAGATATAAAAAAAAACTTTTTTTTAAGTTGGAACAAATTAAGTCAATGTTCGGAAATTGCATACAAGATGGAAATAAAATTTTACAGCACTTGTTGAACATTATGCACATTGCTAGAACAACTTATATCGCTCTTCAAATGCACATGTTCGCTTCTGGATAGAATATATCCATCTATCCTTGGAGGTTTCCCAAAGTTTGGGGTTTGACAGTTGATTCTGTTTCCTCAAGAGAGACTTCGTTAAATATTACTTGAAGATTTTTGCTGCTGATTGTAAAATGAATATTTTCATTTTCTATTCCGAGAGAATGGAGTATGTTTTCAATTCTTCAAAGTAATCGGCAGTAAGATCAAAATTACATTTTGGGGGTTGACATAATAATGTTTTAGATACGGCATTTTGGTGTCAACCCCCACCTCTAATTGTGTCACCCAGTGTGGTCTGTCCCCCACCCCGCACATTCCTAGTGACGCCACTGCTCCTGCATATCGTAAAAGGAGACTAAATGAGGCCAGAAATAGTACGATTTGGGTTATTAGCGTTCCGGAAGCGTGACCGAAATGATGCGGGTTACATTTCCACCGATGAATAGTCCTCCTGGAGGATCCTTGAGCAAGATGAATCATTAAAATTGCTTGTATATCAAAATAATCTATGTGTGAGTGGTAAAAAAAAAAGTAACGGTCAGGCGGCGTAATTAAATCATTATTATATCAATAATAAAGATATCCATGGAATCTCGTACCGCTAAACTAGCTCGACAGCGACTAGAGGCAATTGAGAAATATTGAGTAGCCTCCTCAACCAAAACCTGAAGTTCAACCACAACCTCCTCCATAAGTTAGAATTAACCTTATGGATAAATTAACGCTGACGGTATTGCCGCTATCAATGACCCAAACCAAATAATTAAAATTACCGCGTTTGGATATAGTAATAAAGATAAGTATGTCAAACCCAAATACGTTAAAATTCTAAAATCTGCCAATTGGGTTAAGGATGTATATCGCGTCGCCACTAATCGTCCACACGTCAGATGTGAGGTAGACATTAATCAGTTTAACACTTTTAACCAGACAGTAGATACGTATATTGAATAGACAAGAAAGGAAACGAAGAGAAGAAGAAATGAAGATGTAACTTAAAATGAGCTAAGCAAAAAAAGGAAGTGAGCCTTAACAACAAGTAAGGAAAAATAAAAATTGTATGATACAGATCCTGGCTCCAGTGCAACCGGAAGTGGCATTGCCACTTACGGAAGTTGCCTTGATATATTTTGTCCTAATAACATCCTTGCCGATGTTGAACGACTAGAAATTGTGATTGGTGGAAGACGAGGCGGCAATAAATCCCAAAAAGTCATTAATGAAGAAGCTGCTATTTGTCAGAGATCATTTTCAGACAGTATCATGGATAATAATGTTTAGCAGATCGTTGATGATTACCGCGGTGATTGAAGGCATGCAATTAGATCAGTGACAAGAAAAAAGGATGATCCTGCATAAAGCTCAACGTGGACATGTAATGGTCAGGATTACAAATTCGCGATTACAAACGTATAAAGCGATAGCCCCAAAAGCAATACTGGTTGCAAACAATTATCAATGAAAGCTATTGATGTTATTCGTAATGTTGGTGATGTTAATGGTAAAGCATTCTCGCCAATCAGGGATAGACTAGCTCAATTAATACGGATACCGCCGCCAGCGGTACGACTTAGGCCATTAAAATTACAAAACTGATATTTGAGTTGGTTTTGTTAATAATGGCATCATGGCGCTATTACTAATTATAGACCAATAGCTGTTACACTCTAAGACAAAACAATGCTACTTTGTTTATATTGTATGAGGAAATCATGTTTATTTAGGATTTTGTACCCAATAGTCTAAACTTAATATTTTGCTAGGTTTTCACTGTGGAAAAATTACGAAATTAGTCCTGGCTGTAACTTTCCCGATACACAATTGAGACTATATTCCGACAATGGGCACAAGATGACCCATGTGGAATGGCAACAGCAGCTTCAAAATTGCTTCCATCGTTCCAACCGTCCTTGTTCAGGGGCGCATGGCTTCGACAGGATGTTGTTTTCGTTGAATTTCATTTTTAAAAATGTGTGTAGTAGGGTCTTACTGCGCCTCAAGACAGTCACTATATGAGCTTGTGGGGACTTTTTGAACTGGTATAGATTAAATATTTTTATTTATTTATTCATTTATTTAATAAACGATTTTGGTTTCAGTATTATGGACTAAAGACTATATTCGCATTCGAGGTTAGGTGGCTTATATGTTGGTAGCATACAGACAAACACGCCGGTTGTGTGTGCGAAGTGCGTGATGCACACAAGCGCCTTTTCATGTTCGTTTTATTCGTTGTTTATTCGAAAGAAAAAATTAGAAACGGCTCCAAACATTCATCACGCAGACAAGAAAAACTCCAGGCGCCGGGCCTGCATAAAAAAAAATAAGTTTAGTCGATCAGGAATAATTTAATGGTCCATTTGCTTTAACTTTAGGGCTTTTTGAATGTAAATTCTAAATATTTCAAGGCAAATGCCCTGAATGTTCATCATATCAAAGTTTGTGTGGTTTTCGCAGTAAATATAGACATTCTTAAAGACATGCAAAGCCTAAATAATACTTTCTGGACTTTACATTGCGCGTTTGACACGACTCGTAATAGAGCTGGACTTTTATATTGGTCCTTGAAGCATCTGTTATGTGGAAGGAAACAGTAAGTTTACCATCAAGAATAAAGGGTAAAAATTTGTCAAAACAACATAAATATCGTCAAGATAGAATATTGGGTAATTATTCGTCCTTTGTAATTAATAGTTGTAAATGCAAACAGTTTTAGATTTTGAAACTTTGAACCCATTTTCTTCTAACCGTTCCAGACTCTTTTTCACCGTTTCTATAGTTGTTTTTTTTTCGTGCATGCTCATTGACATATAGCAAATTATACTATCTTCCACATATAAAGAGAAGTCAATCCCTGGATTACGGCATGCTGTCTTAATGTACACTTCTATCATGAACATAGCTTTCAGAACATCGTGGTACCCACCTTAACTCTGAAATTTATGTTTTTCAAAAATTTCAAAATTTTACAAAATCAAAAAAATGATACTTCTTTCATATTGGATTAATATGCCATTCATTATTCAGTACTTTCATGTTGTGTATATTATATTATTTTTACCGGTCAATGCAAATGTTGTTGTCATTAGATTACTCACTAACGGAATTTGTCGACTGTATCGCAGCACCACATTTAGAGGAGTTTCAAAAACGAAAGATCGGAATTACGAGTGAATCCGTCGTCTCAATTAAGGAATAACGTCTATTAATTCTAAACTGAATTTTTGAATGTCTTTTAGCCCTAACATCTTGATTGCTTCAAAGAAAGGTTTATGTCAGACATCTTTTCTAACAAATCATTACTTTCCTTCTAAAAGTAAGTTAGACTGAAAGCATGGTGAAATTTATTATAAATGGCGGCATTGGTTCTCTAAGTGGCATATGCCGTTGAACGCCATTCCAATTTAAGTTAATATTTCTCTTTTTTGTTATATTAGTAGCCAATTTGTCTGGACGGTATACGGTTTTGATGATCAAAAAGTACAGCCAAATTCAGAGTTAATGTTATTCAAATTTCAATCGTCTGATCAATGTAGTTAACCAAACGAGTATGTAACCCTAATTGCTTAAAATTTCATTGCTGGCTTAGAACAGGCCTTAACATAAACATGACAATTTCCTTATTCATACAGGAATTTCATAGACAGAAAAATGAACCAATACAAATGTGTTTTACAAACTTCCTTGTATTCATGCCATGCGCAAACATAACGATGGCTTACATCAAATTGTGTGAAGGCCTATGTCAAAGAATATAGTATTTTTTTTAGTATATATATATATATATATATATATATATATATATATATATATATATATATATATATATATATATATATATATATATATATATATATATATATATAGATAATGTATGTTTGTGTGTGTGTGTTTTTGTGTGTTAATCTTCAAACAAAACGTTTTGTAGTAGTAGTTCTTCTTCTTGCAATCGTAGAGTTGCTAATTATCTGGTCGTCATTGTCAACAACAGGGCAAATAGCATAGATAGAATCGAATATTAAGAGGTACATGCCAGTGTATAATTTCACTTTGCCATTACACCTACCGGGATGAGTTAAAATTAATTATTTAGTGTTAAAAATTATAACTATAACTTCTAGATCTTTTACACTTTTATTTCTTTGAGAGTTGCTCTCAGTGTTATTATTATTATTGTAACAATATGTAAATTTATATTACCTTTGAACACACATCCACCTTACGGACACAAGTTGTAGAATAAATCCGACGTGCTCTGCTTGGTACCTAAGGAGGTTTCTAATGAATACAGAAGTCGTGATAGTTCAGTGGTTAAAATGCCGATTCGTGTACCAAAGGGTCTAGGTTCGAAACCTATCACTGGATCATCCACGATCTGCTACCTTAGTTTCTGCAATTTTCTCGATAAAAAAAATAACATACTTGTGTTACTCTAATGTATAATACTATATCAAACATTACTTTAGAATAACTCTCACGGTGACTGTCAAAGTTGCAAGAAAATATGAGGTCTAAGACTAAATGCCGTGCTATATTTGTCTGCTCCTTCACAAAATGATGTCTATCCTAAAATATGCTCGGGTCACCTTTCATGTCAAGCTCACTTATAAGGACTAAAACAAAGCCCTCATTTATATGTCCATGTTCTCACGTCTCAACATTTTGTATCAACTCATTATTCACAAAAATTCTTCATTACCTATCACTTTTGCAAATCAGTCAAGTAGAGGTAAAACTTCCTGAATCAGTGGAGCCAATGGATCATGATAGCTGGCGATAATAGTCTATTCATATCTTTACTACTTTTTTAAGAAATGTAGATTATATTATGCTGAACTCACTCTAGCTGCACGTACGTATGTATGTATGTATGTATGTATGTATGTATGTATGTATGTATGTATGTATGTATGTATGTATGTATGCATGCATGCATGCATGCATGCATGCATGTATGTATGTATGTATGTATGTATGTATGTATGTATGTATGTATGTATGTATGTATGTATGTATGTATGTATGTATGTATGTATGTATGTATGTATGTATGTATGTATGTATGTATGTATGTTTGTAGGTAGGTAGGTAGGTAGGTAGGTAGGTATGAATGTAGAAGCGCTTCAACAGAATAATGGCTAAAAGGTTAAAGATAAGTAACACATAACATAAATATATATGCCCTTTCAAATCTACTCATCAAATACAAGAAGATAATAAATAAACGTAATACAAATGTTGAGGAGTCTGCAAAAAGCATGTAAAAACATAAAGGTAACAGCTGTAAAATGACAAAAAAAATATGTTTTAAACTTGTTATATAAACCGCCTTTCCTAAACAAATTACACGATTTGCTTGGATGGAAAATCTTTATAAAGTATCTTCATTCAGTTGTCGTCAAATTTCTCCTGTCCCGTAGTATAGAAATCGACATACTCAACAAGAATTTGTTCCATTGTCAGTTGACACTGTTATGGCATGCGCTCTTGTCTTATACTCCTTTTATGAGATATGCTTAAGTATGGTATGCATCATACACTCCTTTCAGGAAGTATATATGAATCAGGTATGTATATCCGTTTCATTGCCATTTCATTTCTGCGGTTTGTTTAATACGAGAGATGCCGTTCACCAACAGTGGGTCTGACGTTCTGAAGCTTGTTTGAAGAAAATATTTATTCTAAATATTTTTGTTCTGTATTACAAACACGAAAATATATTAAATATGTGAAGTCTTTTTATGGAATTTTCCAGTCAGAAACGGATGACTGCAGAACAGTTTCTACTTCTATACAATCGCCAGAGCATAGAATACTTCTTCTAGAATGTGCGAGCACATCATTTTTATAGAGCTTCTGACATATTAATGAGTTGTCAGGGTTAGATTTTACAAGATTTTCAGTGTGAAAAGCGAATTGAAAAAAATATTAAATTTCACTTATGTTTTGAGAGATTTCGATATATCTGAAAGCTTTGAGCTTTGCTGTAATTTATGCAGTAAATATGTACCTGGTAGCTGGTTTTCAGACAATGCCATGAGGTGCTATAATGGCAGCTCCAGCTTTCTCTCCATCTTTATAAACACCACCATACAAGAACATATTGTCAATATAGAAAGCTATTATCATGTTCATTTTACTCTGTGGAAAAAGGAGTGGATTTCTCCATGGCAAGAATATAATGTTACTGATTTTGGAACACGGAATCTTGCAGCATTTGCATAGTCAACTTTTGGAGTTTTTAAGTGGGAAATAATTCATATGCCAAACATTGGAATCAAATTTGCTTTCTGAGCTCACTAAGTTTGGTATTTGGGCCTAAACAAAGCATCACATTAGGGCTAACATGAATTAGAAGTTAGCTTGGTATCATACAGAAGAGCCAACGATGTTTTTCTGGGATAACGTGATGTTTCATTTGCCTCAGCATCGAGGCTTTCTTGAAGGATAAGTTCTAAATACAATCACTATTCGTAATTGATTGTGTATTTGATCGAAATTGTGTCGGTAAGATTTACAAACTTATCCTTATACAATCGAGCCATAGTCCAATTTCGATCATATTTACGACTTGAATAAATTAAGCAAGACTTTCCAATCTGCTTTGCAATCTGTTTTGACTACCACCTGTATTAATCATATGTGTTTTGATTTTTTTTATCTCATATGTGGAAGATAAGTTAGTTTTCATCGAAAATAAACCCAATAATGTGTTCTCCGGCACAACAGGATTTCGACAACCATCAATATAGAGCCTTGGGACGTAACAAATCAGTGTAATTGGCAGAAATACATACAGTTAGTTTTATTATTTCACAGATTTGAACCAGTTTCCTTCTGCCGATTTCTGAAATTTGTTAATTTGTATCCGTAGTTGCTGTTCAACAGTATGCATACATTTTGATCTATAGGAGATCCAAAGGTTGTCAGCATAAATTGAACAGTCAGTTCCTGGATTAAGGTGTTTCACTACGATATTGTATTGAAGAAGGTGACTGACAATATGCTTCCCTGAGGTACACCCATTTCCCCATGATAACTTTTTGAAAGTTTGATGCCTATCTTAACTCTGCATTTTCTAGAATATTGGATATTAAGTTAAGAAGGCGGTCCCTTAGACCGAGGCCGAAACGGCATTCCTTTTCCAAGTAAAATTAACGGCGTTTTTTTTTTCCAAATCAAATTAACGGCATTCTTTTTCCAAGTAAAATTAACGGCAAACTAGATGTTTTGTGTATTCTTTTCTAACAGCTTCTCCAATAATTAAATGCTTCAAGACTAAACGGATGGTTTAAAGTAATACATGGGTGTCTGAATTCACATTCATCATATAACAGCAATTTCTTGCATTCGAGATGCCATGAATGTATCGTTTAGCATTCGTTCCATGGTGTCCAAAAGCAGCATGAAATTGCTGTAGGACAATAGTTGAATGAGTTAGCTTTGTCTTTTCCAGGTTTGGGCACTGTTATCGCCGTTGCTTCTCGCCAAGTCTACTGGAAATTGTCTGTTTTCAAAACTGAATTGGACATGTTCCGTAGTATACTTAGACCTGAATCTCTGTGATTTGCCATACTACCCTGCAGTGAGATGGCTGAGTTGTGGTAAAGTCCTGCTTTGTTTTTATAATCTCCGAAGAGAAATAGATCTTTTTCTCACTGAGCAAAACAGAGCAGATCCACTGTTCTCAGATCCTTCATGGTTGTCAAAGTTGTCATTTCTGGTTGACATCACTTCTCATATGAATGAACTGAACTTGAAATTGCAAGGAAAGGAAAACCTCATTTGTAAACTCTACAGAAACATCACAGCATTTCGGAGAAAGCTATCATTGTTTGAAGCACAACTAGAAGAAGGGAACTTTTATCATTTTCAGTGTTTCCAGGAGTTTTGCACTGAAAATGCTGGACGTGACGTCAATCTCGAGTTTCAGAAAAAGATTATTCAGGACTTACAGATGCATTTTTCATAAAGATTTTCTGATCTTGACCAAATTGAGAATGACATTCGTCTGTTTGAGAATCCATTTGGCTGTAATCTTGAAAACACACCAACTGAGTTACAACTTGAGCTCATTGACTTGCAAGCTAATACTTTGTTGAAAGAGAAGCATAGATAAGGAAAACTCATTGAATTTTATCGCTGCTTACCTGATGACGACTTTTCAAAATTGAAGACGTTTGCTGCAGGCATGGCATCAGTTTTCGGAACAACTTACGTTTGTGAACAAACCGTTTTAAGGATGAACTATGTCAAGTCAATGTATCGAACAAGGATCTCTGATGAACATTTAACAGCAATTCTTATGGTTGGATGCAGCAATTATAAAACAAATATTGATATTTTGAAAATGAAACACCAATTTCACACATCTCATTAACGTTTGTGCAGCCTACTATGTCAGCTAAACAGTCTAAGTTGAAGATATTTTGGTACAATATAAGTATTGTTCATTGATTTTTGTTATTTTGTGCACTACCTTATATGTGATAATAAATTGATTGGATGAATGACATTGTATTTTGCTTACATTCAGAGTATTCTCTACTAAATCTATTGAATAAACCATGCGTCCGGCCCGCGTTCGGCATCCCTACAGTCCTATCCAGCCCTTCATGAAAACAGTTTGGTGACCCATGATCTAGGTATATAAAGTTCGACAGGGATATTGAAGAAACCGGCTTTGATGTAGGCAAAGTGGCTCTGATGAATGCCACTATGTAAGGCTTTGTTGAAATCGACTTGATGTTAAGAAGCATCTTGATTAGTTCCAAATATGTGACGTCAGTGAACTGAAAGTTTTAATCATCACAGTCTCACTGCCTCCATCAAAAACCATTGGTCGAGAAAACCTCTTGACGGCCTGACTGTTTATTGTGGAATTACCTTAATGGATATCTCCACAAAAGTGCTATGAGCAGTGTAGATTATAAGAGTGGGCTATACATCTCCACTCAAGTAGTTGACCCAACCCAAAACTAAGTTTTTTAATACTTTTTAGCTTTCAGCCAAGCT
>JAEAOA010000595.1:555000-597500 GCA_016746295.1 Potamilus streckersoni | reverse complement strand
TCGGCATCATAAGATCACTCGTATAAGATGTGCTGCAAACTGGTTATAACCAAGTTTGGTAATAAAAATATTTCATATAGAACTTATACGTTTGACAATTATTTTTATTTTGTTCTTACAGATATGAAAGTTCTTTATATTTACAGAGATAGAGAGATGCAATCAACTGACGAAGAAGAGTGCTAAACTATAATCTAACTAGTTAGTATAGATACTTGTTTGCACTGTTCATCGTCAGTTTATTGCATCTATCTCATTCAATCTCTGACACACGTGATCCCTCGCTGGATCCAGTGTGCTCGTATGTATGTATGTATGTATGTATGTATGTATGTATGTATGTATGTATGTATGTATGTATGTATGTATGTATGTATGTATGTATGTATGTATGTATGTATGTATGTATGTATGTATGCATGCATGCAGATAGATAGATAGATAGATAGATAGATAGATAGATAGATAGATAGATAGATAGATAGATAGATAGATAGATAGATAGATAGATAGATAGATAGATAGATAGATAGATAAGCCGTTTTTATACGTGCAAACAAGATAGTAATTTTCTCTAATTACTCTCTGACTACACACCTCGAAACTAATTTCACACTTTTTGGGTTTTCTTGTTTTTTTTTTACATTTGTGTGATTCAAGAGAAAGCATTTTCGGGTCGAATATTAGTATTTCACAACATGCAATATAAAACGTGGCCCAAGAAGCTAATAAAAGAATTATTTTGGTCTCAAATTTCTTACCATATGTACCTAAATCAATCCAGATAATTCCATGTGTTACGAAAGAATTGATGGTCCAGTTTAAAAAATTAATCCATGCAATGATAAGGTATCGACAATACTCTAGATTGTGACGTATGTTCGTCCTAACTGGTTAATTACTCTATCGGAAATATATCTTCCTAATACTTACTTCCCAAAGGCAACATAGAAAACTATAAACGGAAACGAAAATCCAAATATCACATATCCAAGGTTTATTACAATATTATAACCCATTATGATCGTATTTATAACATGCAACATATTATTTCGTTATTAGTATAACAGCAACTATATACCGAAGCTTGAAATATTAACATTTTTGCATGACTTCTTTTCTAACACAATTCATAAACCGTTGATTAAATATTTTAAGCAAACGTTAATTTTTTTTATTTATTTAAATTTATTTTTTTTACCGTAACCTCACTTTTCTTCCTGGTATTAGATGCCTCAGGAAATAATGTCTTTATGCGTTGGATTTCATACGAGTCATGACAAACACGGATTAGTAAGATCTAAGCTTGATTATGGTTTGGTTTTGTAACGGATCAACTTACAACTATTTTCTGCAAATTCTTGATCCGATAGGCATTCAGGAACTAAAGCTCTCTCCTCTTAATTGAAGCAAACGAACCACTACTCTGTTTTAAACTATCGACATTAGCTCTTTAGTAAACTAGCAAGCTATCTTCTAATCCATCTGCTGCCACGTGTGATGTTTTTGTTAGGCCTAAATACCAGACCTTGTACACTCAGACAGCAAACTTCTTCCTCTTCTGGAAACAGCAAAACTAACTCTTGACAATGCTTCGAAATTCTTTGTACCATATCCAATTGATTGGTTATCAGAACGTTACCGCAATTCAAGACTCAAAACAACGATCAATGAAGGGTCTCCCAAAGCAGTATTTCCCTACCTCTGGATTCAAGTTATGCGAAACGTTTCCTAATGTTCGCAATAAATGAGAGTTAAATATAATTTGAAATAGTGAAAAAGTGTTTTATCTGATTAAAACCATGTATAACAAAAAAAAATTCAAGACGATTTTATAGATTTTTCATCTTCTAGCTACTTTACAGCAATCGCGTTTCAACAATGGATATAATATGTGGTACAATATTTCGAGTCTAATCACGCCCAGGGAATTAGAAGTAACATTCTTGAGCTTTTATTGAAAATTGAGAGCCGCCTCTCTATTACAATATAAATCGTCCATCATGAGACAACGTCTCTTTGCTAAAAGAAATTCAATGCAAGTAAAGAAAACTAGCTTCGTTCACAGGATCGTCAAAAGTGGTGATGCCAACCGATTAAATCTATATGGCAGAAATCATGAGAAGATGCTGAAGACGGACTGCTTTTGCTTCTCATAGAGTAAAGAAATATTTTTTTTTTCTAATTTCTAATATAAGTTACAATAAAATGCTCTTAAAGGGGAATGCATTCCAATATGATGTGCAGTTATGAATGAAGAAATAATATTATTATACTGGTTAGAAAATAATTTTTTCGCCTCTACTGAGATTCAAACTCGGATCTCAACGGGTTACGGTATCCATCGTACAAACCCTATACCTTCTAGACCTGTGGCCCCCATAATTTTTCAGCCACGACACTTTCCACATTTCGAAAGGTTTTGCCACTTTAAAAACAAAATTTTGTCTCCCCTCCAGAACGTCCCTGCAACCTTGCTTTGGATCTCGATATGGGGTGTGGGATCCATTGTTCTAGAGCAAACACAGATTCTCAAGAAAAGGATAGAACACAATCGTAGCGATAAGCATTCGAACGTAATAAACGTGGCATCTATGGTAGTTATCACATAGATATTATCTCCATTTTGTTATATTTTAGGTGGACTTTGCACAATGGATATCATATATTGTGTTTTAATCGGTTTATTCAGGTGCTGATAGCCAATGTATTGGTAAGTTTACGGCATTTCCGCAATGAGATCATGTCGCGTTTTAACACTCACACAAATATAAATTCAATATAAATCATGAGTATTCGTGTTATTGTCTTACTGACAACATTGTTCATCTCGATGATGTGTAAAGGCGGAGATTTTGGTCTGAAGGAATATTCTTATTTTATCGAAAATGTATGGTACATACAGTGAGATATTCTTTAGGAGCGTCGGTATCACCAACGTAACAAATATACATTTCCTTTCTTTTGTTGGAACAGCATTAATTCGTATCAAGTATCTTTATCTCCCAAAGCTCAATAAAAGTAGGAAAAGTAAATGTGAAGGATGATCCGGAACCCATTGCTCAAAATAAAATACTCTCTAGCACTTCCAAAGATCTCTGAAATTATACATCTTAAAAGTATCAGGAACTTGACAGTAGCTTCATCTGGTTTGACTTTAGTTTGAATAGTAACTGCATCTAAAACAAAATGTTTTTAAACAGGAAACGTTGCATGAGACAACGTGGCAGGAATGAATCCAGTTCAGAAAGACTGTCAGACCCTTTAGTATGAAATAGATTATTTAAGTATTTTTCTTGTGTACAGTGCGTGCTAGCAACACTAACAAATTTCGCAAGGTAGAATGTGTTTTCCTTACGAAAACAGTTATGTATTTCATCATTTAAAAATATTTTGTTGTTGTTTATTTTAGCGGCCTTCAAAATGAGCACTATCGTTCTTCTTCAGACGCAACTCTCTCTCTCTCTCTCTCTCTCTCTCTCTCTCTCTCTCTCTCTCTCTCTCTCTCTCTCTCTCTCTCTCTCTCTCTCTCTCTCTCTCTCTCTCTCTCGTTACTCGCGGTCTTGCAAATATGATTTTTGTTACAAACAACACGTAACAGGGTCGAATTATTGATCTAAAATACCATATTCCGAAATATTGTTCTTTTAGCAATTTGCGCACATTTTTGTTACATTTGTCACGCTAATATTTTGTGAATCGAACACGATTCACAAATTTGAGGCAAAGGAAATTTTCATTAGTGTCCATTCAAAACGGTTATATATGCAATCAGTGTTTAGGAACATCGACCTTATGTAATATTACAGATCTGTGATTTATTGATTGAACAATTGATTGCAAAATTCTGGTTTCTTAATAAAATAACTCCCACCAATTCAAGTAATACAAACCAGAGATAAAAAAGTTAACCCACAAGTCAAGTTCCAAACAACCTACATTTAAAATGAAGAATATATGTAAATTCAGGAAATATCAAACAAAATAACTTTGAGTTTAGAACATTTGGTCCTACAAGTACGTAGTTATTGGGGTAAAGTACAGTATTTACTGTATGTGTTCTTGTTAAAGCTGCACTCTTTTATAGGTGTAGTATTCTCAGAATTATACAAAATCAGGTTCCCAGAGTAGGTAACTTGTTGTTATGAGGCTATAAATAACACTTAGTAATGGATATGATATCATAATAACATAACCAACTCAAAAAATATTGTTGTATTGCACTATGTCGAAATTTAAAAACAATGCTCGTCAAAGATGATTAGTTTGGCAAGAAACTACCTACCTGTTAATTTGATATACCTATATGTCTTGTTCCGTAGAAGCATGTACCGAGCGAAGTGATCCCAATACATGGCAAACCTATTGAATATCTCGTCGCGACACTGGTATGTATTTATATCATTCAAAAGAAACCTGAATTATATACTTTATAAACTTGCCAACAAGTCGTGAAAAAATATAAGTAGAGCATCTCCACATGTCGTGGAAAATACCAACAAAACAAATCACATTCATGAATAAATGTGCTAAATGGGCCAATCTATGTTGCGTTAGGAGGTGAGATTTCCATGATGATAGTTCGGACTTGTCGAACACGGCTGCTAATCTTGTATGATTTTGGTTTCAGATCCAATATAATCTTTGACGTGTGTATCACCTTTTTAAACAGGCACCAAAACGTGATGTGCTCTTACAATGAAAGTTGTATTTGAACTAAAGATCGTCAACAGGGTTGCGATTTCTTAACTCCTGCAAAGGCAATCTTGAATTTAAGGTCACTGAAATTAAATTGTGTACGAAATGATGTAATGAGGAAAATGACACGACATTTCTCCCATGCCCTCTAAAATATCTGAATATGCTTTTGTAAAAATTAATAAGGAGAAAATAATGCAAATCTCAGAAGTGATGTAAATAGATTCGTGTTATATACGTATCCGTTATAGTATACACACGTATATGTTATGAATCCTAGTCATTAGATATTTCCCCAAATGAATACTTTAATGTAAAATGAAAACATTTGTATATGCCCAAATGTAATCCTTGACCCAAAAGGTATACACATTCCATCTAGATCGAACGAAGACGGAATCAAACATTTTCTCGAAGAATATAAATATCTCCTATATATATTGACGATCAGTTAGTTGCATAACAAATTAATATCTTGAGAAATTGTCTTTATATTAACTCTTAAATAATCCATTTTCCCACCATTTATGGTTTTAAAAGACAAATATCCAGGGCGTCTATTATAATTTTTCAGAGCAAAAGAACTAGCTCTCCGGAGCTCTGTCTTGTCTGCATAATTATATAATTCAAATGCCATAATTGTAAAATAACTTAGTCCAATTGAATGACTGATCACTACTCTCACACCCCCTCGAACGTCTCATAATTACAATGAGGACCCAGTATATCATGCAATTAAAGTCAATCAGGCCTTTCACCTTATGTCCCGCCAGAAGCCTGTTGAGTCGCTTTAACAATGAACGTAAAGAAAGGTCAGTTTTGCGTTTAGTGCTATGTTGCACTCGTCAAACAGAATTTGTGTGTGACATGTTTTCTGTCAAAAGTACCGTCATAGCCGCAATTAAAAATATCACTTTACACTTAAAAATCTCCAAAATGTACGTAAGTCAAAAAAAATTAACGACGATGATGTTGTTCATAATGAGTACGAAAAAGATGACGATAAGGACGACAAAGACGATAACGATCAACATAATGTGATTATTTCAACATTTTTTGTTGATAATGAGAACGATGGTACTCATTTGACGATAACAATAATGATGGTGACAATGACATGAATAGGCGACAAAAAGAATGATTCTGATAACGACAGACGAGACAAAATATTTAGTAGTGATGAGGATGGCGTGAACGATAGTGGTAACAATGATAATACGACGACGAGCATGATAATTATGGTGGTTACGAAAATGACGATAACCATTATATACTTGATTCAACAAATGTTGATTTACATATCTTGCAAGACCTTGATATTGTTCCATGGAAAGAAGTCGAGACTCTGCTAGATGTATTGTATAATTTATGTCCCAATGAACAGCTTGTGGACGTGTGTATTAAAAGGTTATCTATCATTTTATGTGTTTAACGAACACTCATTCGGTCTTCTCTGTGTCAATAAAATTGATCGCTTTTATGGTAATAATTTGCACAAGATTTATGCCATTTCCCGAAAAGTTTAGACTTCTGGTTACAACTTATCAAGTAAAATTCTCCATAAAATAGCAATGTACACTTCAACTGATTCTAGTCCGTCTTTTTTCTCAGTCCTTTATTTTTTCTCTCATTTTCTCACCCCAGTCTCCCTTTTTCTTTATGATTTCCATTTATGAATATATGCACGTCACAAAGCTTAAACCATACGAGCTCAGTATTTATTACTGTCGCCAGCACAAATATAGAGCTATCACGGGACCTCCGGGTCTCCCCTAGTTCATGTTCAAAAAAAAATTGTTCTTTTATAAAATTAAAAACTGTTGTTTTCATCTCCAGCCCCCTTACTGGCTTTGGGGAGATATATATATATATATATATATATATATATATATATATATATATATATATATATATATATATATATATATATATATATATATATATATATATATGCCCAGTTGACACCTCTTTTTGTTGGCTCTAACTGACGCATATAACAAAAATAATCGCCAATAATATGTAATAATTAAAGTGTAAGAATAAATTACAATAAAACCATTTTTTGGTTACTATACAAAGTCTGATTAATTCATATCACGGGCGACTTTAAACCATCTGACGAAGATAATTTATTTTGGTCTTGGTTATGTCAACAATTCATTGTTATTCCCATGAAATAAAAAAACCTTCATTGAAGCAGCATAAAATCTCATCAATTTCTCTTCCACAGCCTCTTGATGGTATTCCTTGGTATGTTCATCTTAGATCGGGACAATTCCTTGGACATGCAGCCTCGGATTGCAGAGTGGTCTAAGACGCTTTCCTTTATAGATAACCGACCTTTCACCTCGGTCCAAGTAGGTTGGAGTCTCAGGCTTGGCCAGTGTGGGTTTGTGAACAAGCTTACTAGTAACGTCCTACGGGTCTTCTCCGGGTTTTACCTTGTTCTTTCTCCATCAGATATACTGTTCATTGCAGTGCTAAAAGATGACGTTAAACATACAAAACTGCATACCACTGACGTTGTATTACTAGGCAGAATATGCATTAGTTTTCCCAAGGGTTTTGTTTTGCCATTACAACAGTTATTGCCCCCCCCCCCTCGTTACTTTCATTTTCACTTTCATTTTCACTCGTATTTGCACAATGTTCCCTTAACTGCCTTATACGAAAGTTCATCAATTTTTTTATGTTCGTATTCATGAGATAATTCTAACTTGATTTTGTCAATAGCGTTTGAAAGAGATACAAATAATTTTATCTGATTTTCAGTGACTGTTGCCAGTGACTTTAACATTCCATTTTGCGTAGCCTTTAAAAATTTGTAATCTGACGAAAGCGTAAATCTGTTTTGGTTTTTCAGTTGTTGTAACGAGTCAAAGTCACATAGAATCTTTTCAGTATTCAAAATGTCAACATTAATATCGTTATGTTGTAATTGTTTAATAGCAGAAACAATGGCATTTATATTTTCAGTATTCATTATATAAATATATATATATATATATATATATATATATATATATATATATATATATAAATTAGCAAGATATGTAGCGCGAACTGACACTCGATCTACAGTTCCTAGTTGATCATATTATCATATTAACCTAATGAGGTTTTGTTCAGACATTTACCCCACCAGAGAACCCCTAAATATCCGAAATCGAAACTTTAGAAACTCAGAGGGTTTTGTCTGCGCATGTGCACATGTACCCCTACAAGTTTCTTGGACATTCGAAACCGAAACTCTAGGAACTCAAGAGGGTTGTTTATACATGTTGTAGGTCTTATTTTAGTTACCAATCAGATATGACTTGCAAGAGTTCCTAATTATCCGAAACCGAAACTTTAGAAACTCAAAGGCTTTCTGGTATTCGTGACCGAACCAAATTAGGTTTTGGTTTTACTATTGTGTCTTTAGGAACGGTACCCTTTGTGGGTATACCCTATAGTAGGTCACAAGATTACGATCTTGTATCAGTTCTCGCTACATATTTTTGGACAGCACAAGACGGCACAAACACATAACATATAATGATGATGATGATGATCATATAAACAAATGCTATCTTCACATTTGCATAACCACCCCCAATATCAAAATCCGAGGGTGATCGACGAAAACGTTATGAGCACATGAAGATATGGGGCAGAGCCCCAATAAATTATATTTATTGGCATAATATCGCCTTTACGTAGACATTGTCATTCACAAGATTCGATCCCTGATCGTCTAGATCATAGATTCCGCACGTAACTGTTCGAGCTATTGCACACTTAAATGTTTGTAAAAATTAGTTAATATATACTTACCTAGACCAGAGTAGTCCTAAAAGTGACAACAACCACAGTTTATGGCATTTTATTTTTACAGTTTCCATAAAATATATATGATTCTCTATAATAACACGAAAAAAATTAAATTCGCCAGTATATATAGCCGTTTAATTTAGTCAAGCGGATGTAATATAGCTTTACACATGCGCAATTGGCCACAAGGTTTACTTAGTACAGACCTGCTACCGCTTAATAATACATTTTTTTGCTGTTCACTTATCTAAGTCTATGCAGTATAGGATTGCAAACAGACACATACAGAGACAATTATTGTGTGATGGATTTTCTGCATTAACTCAATGCTTTCTATTGCTTGTATTCTCTCTCTCTCTCTCTCTCTCTTTCTCTCTCTCTCTCTCTCTCTCTCTCTCTCTCTCTCTCTCTCTCTCTCTCTCTCTCTCTCTCTCTCTCTCTCTCTCTCTCTCTCTCTCTTTATCTCTCTCTCTCTCTGTATTCTTTAGTGTATGTAGTATAAATACACAAACAGGGAGATATTTCTCTCTGTTCGTTTTTTTTCAAAATTCATTAATTTAACAGTGGAAGCCAGCAGTATAATAGCGTACTACGATAAATCGATATAACGGATCTAATTATACAGCGCAGCTTAGAGCAGATAATCACAATTGACTAGGCACTTGTGGATTGTGGGCGTGGAATTTATGTAAGAACAAAGAATGCAGTACGCGGAATTTATATAAACAATAGGTAAAGTATAATTTTATCAGTAGGGAATGAGTTGCCCAATTAGCATTGAAAAGACCACTGGTAGGTTTGTAAAACATTACTATGTTATCAATCATTAGTATATAGTGATTCTCCTTCAAAGAATTATGATATATCTGATTATACGCGTGCAAACAAAGATTTTCGTTGAATTTACTATTTTTTGTTGGGTGAAATCCCCAGGAGAGGTAACGGGAATTAACATTAGGTTTTAAATTTGTTTGTCAAATACAGGTTGTTTCCAGTTCTTTTGCTCGTATTGTGTAGATTTTTATGAGCGAATTACGATAAAACACCGGGAATAAAATAGTATTAGGTCAACAAATTTAAAACCTAATGTTAATTCCCGTTAACGCCCTTGGGGATTTCACACAGCTAAAACTAGTAAACTCAACAAAAAACAATGATACAACCGACTAAAATGCCTGAAAAATAGCGTAAAAAACAATACATTTTGATAAACATCGAACAAAATAAAAAGTTTATAAAAAATAATTAAATCTGATTAAGTAGAGAGTGTTTCATGATATAGAATATAGTTTATATATCTTTGTGGAGTACAATCTTATATTTCTGAATAAACTAAATAATAACAACAACTACAATAACTGAAAATTTTTATGCTTATCCCAGTCTCGCTTAATTATCTAAGAACCTGAATATGATATTTTGCTCAAATTTAAAGGAATAAGAAGACTTTGTAATCCCTTCGGCAACTGATTTAATTGAGGGTGGTACAATTTTAAAGTATTTACTAGCGGAATAAATTGATTTGAACATAATTTCTTCTCCAGATTCTTTATTCACAGATTTAATAGCTTTTGCAAATCGTGCACCCCCAGTTTTTCCAAACCTACAGTTTTCACTTTGCTTGATAATACGTAAATTTTGAAGTGAGTTGTCAACTTTGCTGTTGTTTATGTGGTGGACCACATACCCGTCTTTGATCGGTCCCAAAAAAAAACATTCGATCACAAATCTGTGTGATAAATAATTTTTATTTCCTTTTGTGTTAATCGCAAGATAACCAGCATTGGAAACACTACCTACTGGTTTTTTCAATCTGCAATTTCTAATGATGCCATTACGATTCGCTTCATAATTGGTTATGATTGGATGAGGCACAAACTCGTTTTGCTCCACTTATCTAGTATATACTATTTGTTTAAATCATTGTTTTGAAAATCTAGCTAGATAATCTTCTTCGCGTTTTATTATAGATTGAGAGTTATATTTTTTATCGTAATATCTTTTTAACTCTCTGCATCTTTTTCCACCGCATTGCGCGCAAAGGTGCGTCTTTCCACGCACACCAACACCACACAGCATACACGGTGTAGGTCCTAGACTTCCATTTCTCACGCATGGCATGTGATAAATACAAAACTCGTTTACGCAATTTTTGTTACACGGAGATGTATAACCAATCTTAAGCCAGCGGCAATTGTGATTTGGTTGAATCATATATAAACGATTAATACTTCAATTTAGATACATATTTGCCTTAATTATAATATGCAGAAATTATCCTCAATTGAGCCTGTAGCAGCTAGATTTGATCTTGACAGACTACACAAATTTAGTTTCTCAATGCAAGATTAAGCTTTAACAAATGCGGATATAACTAAACGCATTAGTGAAGCCAAGAAGGAGTTCCGCCACGATGGTGCAGTTCATGTGTGGTCCACATTCAGGATTGGAAATAATATCTATGTTATGAATGACAAACGAGGTAGAGAGATCATTGACTATCTCAATGTTCGTAAATATATTGTTTTAGTCAAATTTATTGTAAATATAGAGGATGATATTTGGATCATCCGAGACAAGCGCGAATCCATCCAAAAGTCAGGGAATAATATTATCCTCGGTACAAATTCCAAACCAGGAATTCTGACTGGAATAGACAAGCCGTATTATGAGCGATCTTATTACATGATAAACCTGACGTAAAGGATCTCAAGAAAATGAAAGTGCTATCCTTGACTAGAATAAACTGTGTGGCTCAGCGAGTTATAGAACACTTCACAAACGCGATACGGGGAAACGCTTTAACAGAGTTAAGGCAAAAAAATAAATATGTGGGCTGAAAAAGTTAAAGACAATGGAGCGTCCATCAGCGACGTTGCTGAGCTAGAAAAGTTATTAAGATTTCCAATAACAGTGAAGACGTTGACAGGAGAGATTTTGCATAAAACAAAATATAAATCTAGAGGAGCTCTTATAAATATTATTGATCATAACGCGCATGCATGGACTGATGCCGCAACTGTATATTGATATTTATCGTACAGAATCTCTTTATAAAGAAATGGAAAACCTTGCGCTGAAATATACTTCTGACGATGTCAAAGTTAGACAACTACTAAGTAATTGTTTTACTGTACCATCGGTTGCTGCTCATTTCGCTCAGGAGAAAAACTCGTGGAAACCGACACGATTAGAATTTCTTGAAGATGTCGTGAAAAGTTGTATAGAATACGAACACGGTGGATTGTGGAATACTACATATAATTACAAAGACGTTATCTCAGTTGAGATGGTAGCGTGTTATCCTGGAAGTTTTCTTGGATATGGAGAGTGCTCTGAATACTATAATAGATGACAAGAATTGCGATAAATGGACCCTTACCAGATTTTGATTTAACAGGATTTGCTCATGTAGAATCATTCGAGCTTAGAGAAGGTCTCCATATGATTGTTTATGCGTCGTTCGGAAAACACATTTCAGAAAAAAATGTTGGACTCGAATAGTTCTGCTAAGATATATGATCGATGTTGGAATTTTAGTATCGTTGAAAGTAAATGAAGCTATTATATCATATCGCGTGCAAAAGCAAGTTTGGTTCCCAGAACCTGCTAAACACGATGAGAAATTTGCAAAAGATCTCGGCAGAAAAATAATCGGTAAGTTTACACAAGGAGGATCACATGATCATAAACGAACTTGTACAAGATTGATCATGGACGATGCTGAACTCGATTTCATAATCGCAGATACGATGGAGAAAGACATATTTATAAGTCGATGTAATGCTTATTTATCAGACAAAACAAAACTAGGTACCATTGTGAGCTATACTGATGGTGAGTCACCGCAGTTTACTCATCTAAGATCTTCGATGCTAGTTTATGTTTCGATAAATCTATTATCGATGATAAACAGATTTCCTCGTTACGCTGTTAGAGTCGCGACAGATTCATTTTATGTACACAAAAAGTATAAAGATTCATTAAATCTTGGTAATGGTGAATGTGGAACTTGGAGGATAAAACAAGAAAATATACTTAGTTTTTGTGAATCTACCAATGTTGAAATTGAGGAAACATACTACAGAAATAATCAAGTATCAAAATCATCTGCGCCATCCGTCTATGATCCTGTATGCATACATAAGACCGTTTATCTTAATGGGTGTGGAGGTTAAGGTAAAACAACACGCGCGATTAACTTATTCATGAGTTTAGATATGATTGTCTTAACACCAACGCACAAACTCGCCAGGGAAATAAAGTAACGAGATGTAGAGTCGTGTACATATCATAGTTTCTTTAGATTGTGCGGAGATACATGGATTCCATCACGAATGGGTTAAAAATGTATACCTAAAATTATCATATGGGACGAGATATGCACGGTGCCTCTGGAAGTATTACAAATATTTCTTGATTGGTTGTTACTAAAGAATAATGCTATGATTATGTGTGGTGATCATGGTCAAACACCACCCTTTGTTAGGCAATCTCCGCATGAGTGGCTAAAGAACAATATAGATTATTATGAAGAAATAATTGATGATTATAGAGCTGTCGAGGTGTCGCTGAAAGAATTTAAAAGATTAATACGACTACAACCAGATAAAATACAGTGTGAAGTAATGCGTAAGATAATTCCCGAAACATCCATGAATGATTTTTGGACCCTATGTAAACCTGCTGATTTGATAGTTGCCAGTAGAAAAATAGGTCGTGACGAATTACAAAAGAAATTATTTGCGTTACACAAGGAAAAATTCTTAAAGTTACCTGTACCGTTGTGTTATCGCCCTGCATATACTAGACAACAAAATGTTGATGTTAAGATTCCTAGTGCAGACACCGAAAGTGTCCGAATGCAAAATCTTGTGTTAAATGATATTGTCCTTGTCACTGTTGATGTTGTCGAGAGCGCGTTAAACATGGATAAATCGCCATGGACGTTAGGGTACGCTATACTGATTCATTCATCGCAGGGATTAACTATCACTGATACTAAAGTTTGGATAGTCGATGATCGTATTGAGTGGTCAAATTTAGTTTATCTCGCAGTATCTCGAGTTAGCAGACTATCACAGCTAGAACGGGTTATCATGGATTGCGTAATTACCGAAGAAATCACTAATAATGTCGATATCAATAAAAAATTATGCAGCTATAAGCAGTGTGACAAAAAAAATAATCGCAAGTTTGATATAGATGTGAATATTATCATGATGTTAAAACAACGACAAAATAATCATTGCACAAATTGCAACGCAATAATGTTGTGGCAGTATTCGAGCAATAACCCAAGACAATTTACCGTTGATAGAATTAATAGTAGTCTTGGTCACACGCGCGAAAATGTGATGCTGACCTGTTTGGAGTATAATCGACGTCTAGGATCTGCAAGTTTATAAAAGTGTACTCGATGGTAATTGCGTATCCTCAGGAATTATTTGTAATTGTTCACGTACAAATCCACGTTGAGGAGCAGTTGAATCTAATCTGTAAATTGCAGGTCTCTCTGTGGACCTTACTACGCTGGATATTTTGTGTGTGGTCACACTCCAAATAGGATCAGTTGCCCTTTTTCTGCCTCCTTCGAGTTTGCCAGGTTCGTATAAATATCTAACCGTAACATTGCCTGGTACAGGTTGAGAAATAGATTTACGTTTTATCGGTATATATTTTTTTGTGATCGCATCAGACGGTTTCATAGAAGTTGCACGAGTAACATCTTTATTCAGCGCAGCTATCACATTCGGTAACCTAGCAACCCATTCATGAGATCTATCCTTTGTCTTAAAGTCAGCAGATATTTCCTTTGCATATTGATGATTGAATAACCGCTCTGCAATTGTTCGATTAAATCGTTCAACGATTGCCTGATAACGATGAATCTCCGTGTGTCTTTGTCTGATTTTAACGTTGTGCTTGTTCATCAGCTAAGATACTGCACCAAGAAATTCTTTGCCAGGATCAACCTGTAATAGTTTTGGCCATTGTAATGGTCCTCGCTGATAAATTTGTTTAAACGCAGATGCAACTTCAGATGCTGTCTTTGTTGATAGCGGTTCTGCTTCTTTATATCTGCTCGCAACGTCAACGACGGTTAAAGCGTATCTGTATGTGTGTTTACGTCTACCTGCTTTAATGGTATCGTGTGGCAAAAAACAAGATATCCGCTTGATGAACTTCATTAGGAACGTTAACATCGAAATGTGCGTATTGAATTTTTTTTTAGGTGAATTTAGAAAGATTTGCCATATTGCCTGTCGTGCTAACCACGTTTCAGCAGCATCACGTGAAACTTTTGCTGAAGCGGCAAGTTTGTTAATCGCAGCCTTACCTCGCCAATATCTTTTCGGGGAATAATAAATAGATTCCATTATAATAATCAGTTGATTAATTACCAGCTCCTATCATTATTTTACCTTTCATGGCGGATTTTATCAGAAAGCTAGCGAGAGATTCTCTGAGAGATTTATTAGGTATAGAATTTAACGCGTGAACCAACTTTATATCTGCGAGATGCTGTTGTTTCAAATCAGGATTTTTATACAAAACATCATGAGTGTGACATGCTTGATCTATCTTATTTACTGGATACTCTCCAGGTTTTGGTCGATCTTGGTTATCGAGTCTGATATTGAGACGAGTTACAGGACCACAATAATTATATCCGGGAAGATGTTTCTCACCAGGATATTTTGCCCATAGAGTTCCTGGCAATTTCCCTAATGAAGCAGCTATATCACCACCACGCACTATTTGCGACGCGGAAACGAATTTATATTTTTTGTACCACATATTGCACACTTGCCTGTGAGTACGCGTCTCTTATTTTTTGTAGTCATCGTTGTCAATCCAACTGTGGGTGTTGTCGCTCTACATCAAACACAATATAAACTCATATTATTATCATATGGATATAATTGATTTTTCTGCGACACGAAAACAAGAGCCAGTAAGGCACCATCTAGCGTTACCAAATTCTATCAGAATGATTATAATAGATCCTTCTGGATCTGGTAAGACGCAATTATTGCTTAATCTGATAATGCGATGGCTCAAGTGGAATAAGTTGTATTTAGTAGCGCCATCTGTAGATGATCAACGATGCTACGAAGTACTTAAAGATTTTAATAAAAATGAGAAATTACTCGACCAAAATGATATCATTGATTTTATTACCGATATTGATGAAGCTCCATCCGTAGATGACTTGGATGGATTCATCAATAACCTCGTAGTGTATGATGATGTGATGCTGGACAAACAATCTAATCCAGCTAGAATATTTTCTCGAAGCAGACATAAAAGTACTGACGTGATTTATGTTACTCAAAGATATACTCAGATACCTAAGGTGATCAGAGATAACTGTAATATTTTGGTTGTGTTTATTGGCGTAGATAATTATATTTTGCAAAATATTTATTATACTTGGCGTTCAGGTGACATGAATATGATTAAACTTAAACATTTCTTTTCTAAAGCACAAGCTGTTCCTTTTGGATTTAAAACGATAAGTTTACATGATCCTAGATCAAGGTATCGTGTAGGTTCAGATAAAATCTTTGATTAATTCACATCAGCAGAGAGGCTGAAGGACATACTTGTAGTGACCACATCGTGAATAAATCGAGCAAAAAATCTGGTCAATTAAAGAAAGTTTTACTATTAAGGCAAAACTTTTTTCTCAGCCTTCGTAGGAACCCTTAATTTTCAAAAATAAGGTCTCAGGCAAATTTGTCTGTTCAGCCTCTCTGCTGCTCAAGTTATTGGATGACACTCGGAATTTTGTCAAAGGTGATCGATGTTTATGGTTAAACAAGAACTCGAAGGAATCTTCTGAGCTGAACTCAGTTTGTATTCGTTTATATAAAGACATAATTTTAGAAATTTGTAATTTATTATTTCAGTCTGAAGTAAGACTGGAATAAAATTTAAGCAATTTACGGAGTCAGGAAACTGCTACGCTTCACTAAAAGCAAATCTGTAAGTGTCTTTTATGAGTGTAACTCAGTTGATCCTAGTATGAGATATGTTTTCAGTGTACAATTGATTACGTGCAGTGCTCAATATAACATTCGCATAATTTTTAGTTCTCAATCAATAATTTGCTAAGTTAACCATAATTACATATTTAAGTAAGATTCTTCCAAGTTCACCGCATACAACGACGTCTGAAGTGTCGATTTTGCCTAGAAGAAATATCTTAAGAACCTTCCTTGTTTACGTTCAATGGCGTAAGTCTGGTTAAAAAAATATACAGCTGAGGCATAATTCAGAAAAAAGAAAAACACAAAGATAAAGAAAGTTTAGACATTAAATAAAATTTCAGTAACGTTTTATTAAATGACTTAGTTGTTTAAAGTATTGTACATGCTACAATATTAAAAGAATACATTTTTTGCCTTTTTTTGTTAGATTAAACGCATTTTGTAAAAGTAAATTAAAGACAGGTCTACACAATTCATTGAATTTGTGTATACGTATCAATCCCTCGAAGGGGATTCGAATATACTTGTCATGTTTTTATCAGCCAATCCCAACGAAGGAGGTTGAGAACTGGGCGAAGTCAATGGTCACCATCTCATTTATTCATATTGTCATTGGCTTTCAGTCCTGAATATTTGAGACAGTGTATGAGTTGTAATATACCCTTCTTCCTAGTAAAAATATTTGATCCGGGTCATGTTTCCTGGCATTTGTTCACCAAGTTGCTAAGCTTCTCTGTCGTGTTCAATGGTTTAGTTTTCCGTGGTTGCTAAGCCCCATGTCATGTTTGCTGGTTTTTGTGTACCCTGTTTTATAAGCTCCTGGATCGTGTTTCACGGTTTTCGTTTACTGCGTGTGCCAAACCCCAGGTCATGTTTCCTGGTCTTTGTTTATTCCGTGTGCTAAACCCCTGGGTCGTGTTTCATGGTTTGTCAAAAGCTGAGGACTAAACCTCTAAGTCATACGTTGGAAATTAGTCAAAATTCCACTTGGAAATGCACGTACAAATTAGAATTGCCTAGCACAACAATCACTGTTTGCTGAATCTCTGCTTATTTCTTGGGGCAAGTGAAAGGTAGTATTATTGATACATCAAGCATTTGCCGCTGCTTTTCTTCCAATCCATCCTGATACTGGCCCTTGGATCAGAAATAGAAAGACATTAAAATTCGCAATCCTGACTGGGACTGGGACTGGGACTGGGACTGGAACTGGCCAGGAGCTAGGAAGACATTATTATTCACAATTCGTGCCGGGATTGGGTCATAACTAGAAAGACATTAATCTTCCAAGAATGTGCGTCATTCCTCGGCATGAATAGATGAAGTCAAGTATAAAACAAGCGTAGGTCCCTGGGTCTCAGTACGATGAAAGTTTATAATAATGCATATTATCGCTTAAGACGTGAACTTGAAAGCAAAATGATGAAGATTCTGAAATCTATTCACAAATTATCCATTTTTCTTACATTTTTCTACAGTTTAAAATAATATTTGTTTATCAAATGGAGGATTGCTTGCTTCCTATTTAAAATCCTTGCGTGGGAGGATCCACTAAATATTTCGTGTAATGGATATTGTCAAACTCTTGCTGGGGCCCACTAAGATTGTTGCTCCGTAACATGACGTCACAGCAGAGCATTCTTTACGCAACAGTTTAAAATCACGTCGTCACAAAATGTATATATTCCGATTTCAGCAACACAAATAATTCGAACAAGATTTCTCGTCAAGCACGTTAATTTTGCCAAATTCAATCTAAATACAATTTACTATTTTAATTTTAAACAACAAATTATAGTTGTTTTTGGAATGTAGGCCACCTACCCATAATACATTCAGCTTAATAAATGAGTTCATGACAGACATATGTACACGAATGGAAGATCTCAAATGGATAAGTATTTAATATTGAGTATATGTAGCGAAGAATATAAACAATTCCATTTTATATTTTGCTAGCCTTGACATTGGCAGCTCTTGTCATTAGCATGTATACATGTATGTATGTATGTATGTATGTATGTATGTATGTATGTATGTATGTATGTATGTATGTATGTATGTATGTATGTATGTATGTATGTATGTATGTATGTATGTATGTATGTATGTATGTATGTATGTATGTATGTATGTATGTATGTATGTATGTATGTATGTATGTATGTATGTATGTATGTATGTATGTATGTATGTATGTATGCACGCATGCATGCATGTATGTATGTATGTATATGGCTGCTCGGATTTACGTAAATATTCCAAGGTATTTACTTTCTTCTTAGTTCAGTGTTAAAAGATACAATAAAATAATATTTGTGTACTATTCCTTTGTTACGCATTAGACATATATCATCTTCATAGGAAATATATACATATTATTTTGTGTTTGCTCTCATTAGTTAATATCCCTGCTCCAAATTAACAAATTAAGTTACCAGAATACGTCTCGTTTGTATGATCTAAGTATTTTGTCTTTAATACACTTTTAAAAACGTAATTCATCTAATCGATTAATCTTATTAATCAGTTCCTGCAAAAGAATTTCTCTTCATCGGTGTGTAAACATGTCTATAAACAGTGGCTTATCAGTGACACTTATTTTAGACAAACATTACCATATCCGTATTTTAATAACATCAGTTTCACATTATTTCCTAGACCATTACAAGTTTACTCCATTTCAATTACAAGTTTTGTAACATTGTTTTTGTAGTTTCCTTTGAAATCAAAAACCAGTACGTAAGAATTCGAATTATTTTTCAATCCTCTCCTAATATGCTTTGATAGAATTTATAAAAGAAAAAAGAAAATACCGTTCGTTCCTGTCAGATGTACCAAAACAGCTATAATTTTCTGGCGAGACTAAGAAGAGTTTGTTTTTACAACAAAATTCCTTTTAGCCAAGTTTTGATGTTAACTTTGGAAGATCCGATCTTGAATGGTCATTTTTGTTACATTTTTTTCTACTGTTTTCCGAACAAATCTGTTTAATTAATATAGAGATTTCTTTGTAAATGAGAAAATTTAATTCAGCCTCGCAGAGTATGAAAGTTTGTATTTTGTGATTCATGTACTATACTCATAATTTTTTATTTTTCTTGAACTAAATATGTTTGAGTTTATGATAACGATCTCATAAAGGGTTAATACTTTATTATTAGTTTATTATAAAGTATTACAATACAAAATGTATAACTGAAAATAAACACAGTTAACATGAGTGTTTAAGATGCTACAAAGAATATATTGATGTTCTGAAACAATTTTTCTGTTCATGGCAGAATACAATTTTTGGGTAATATTCAACATTTTTCATATGCAAAGCTCTTATACAATTACATAATACGTGTCGTCTTCACAATAATCATGGTACACTACATTATCTTTATCCTCATTCTTTTCATATTATTCGTCATAGTATATATCATTATTAGTAGTAGTAGTAGTAGGAGTAGTAGTAGTAGTAGTAGTAGTAGTAGTAGTAGTAGTAGTATTTCATTATTATTATTTTGTTATTATTATTATTATTATTATTATTATTATTATTATTATTATTATTATTATTATTATTATTATCATTATTTTATTATTATTATTATCATTATTATTATTATTATTATTTATTTTTTTATTATTATTATTATTATTATTATTATTATTATTATTATTATTATTATTATTATTATTATTATTATTATTATTATTATTATTATCATCATCATCATTATTATTATTGAAATTTATTGTTTTGTCTATAATTTGTTTTGTTTTTCTGTGTGTTCATTCGAATTTTCCATTTCTTGTCGATTTTGTTGATGCTGTTGTTTTCTGAAAAAAGTTTAATCACTTTCTCCGCACGCGCACGATAAATGATCATGCTTTATTTAGGTATTATTTTATATTTTTAAAGTTGCTGATGCGGGTGTGTAATGAAAGTATAGAATGATATGAGTTTTAGAGAATTCTTCCGAGTACTTGACGTCTTGAAAATCATAAAAAGTTTCGAACGCTGTTTTATCATCATCATCATTATTATTATTATTATTATTATTATTATTATTATTATTATTATTATTATTATTATTATTATTATTATTATTATTATTATTATTATTATTATTATTATTATTATTATTATTGCCATTCAAATTTATTTTTTGGTAGATAATTTGCTTTGATTTTGTGTGTGTGCTTATTCGAATTTTCTCTTTCTTGTGAAAGTTGTTGATGTTAATTTGAACAAAGTTTAATCACTTTATTCGCACCCGCACGATAAATAACATGGTTTATTTACGTATTATTTTATTTTTTTAAAAGTTGCCAATCTGGATGGGCAATGAAAGTAGAGAATGATTTGCGTCTTATAGTATACATTCTACACTTGACGTCCTGAAAATCGCTAAATTTCTATGTCTCATTATATATATATATATATATATATATATATATATATATATATATATATATATATATATATATATATATATATGCAAATAAATGGGCAAATGTTGATGATTTATTAATATACGTGGAAGACATTCTCTATATGTAATAAAACATACAAATGGATACAGGAAATAGTATCTTTCCACTTTTAGCATATGTTTCTCTATTATTCTCGTTTTAATGAGTCAGTAAAGTATATTCTAAACTGTTTACTGATGTCTAAAGCGTCCTATTATTTGTAATCGTTGGATACGAAGGAGATGATTATATTTTCCAACCTTCGAAATTCTGAAGCAACGGCATAATTTGTTAAATCTCGTTTGATGCTTTGTGAAGAGATTAATTCACTAAATATGGAGACATGTTGCCTCGCACAGTAAACAAAATTGCAGACAATGCATGGGAATCCCTGCAATCATTGAACTTCAATAATTCGACAATACCTGTGCATTACTGCATTTAGGTGACTTTTGTAATTAAACTATACATACATACATACATACATACATACATACATACATACATACATACATACATACATACATACATACATACATACATACATACATACATACATACATACATACATACATACATACATACATACATACATACATACATACATACATACATACATACATACATACATACACATACATACATACATACATACATACATACATACATACATACATACATACATACATACATACATACATACATACATACATACATACATACATACATACATACATACATACATACATACATACATACATACATACATACATACATACATACATACATACATACATACATACATACATACACATACATACATACATACATACATACATACATACATACATACATACATACATACATACATACATACATACATACATACATACTATATATATATATATATATATATATATATATATATATATATATATATATATATATATATATGCGTTTCCGTCATCCTTTTACTTCACTAATTAAATAACACATAGGCATTTTGACGTCATACGTCGCTAATTAGACAATACATGACAATTTCTGCAATCATCTAATTTCACTAACTGGATAATACATAACCATTTCTGCGATTATTTAACTTCACTAATTAGACGACATTTATACATGGACATTTCTGCCATTATTGAACTTCACTAATTAGGCAACTCTTGGATATTTCTGATATTTAAGTTCACTAATTTGGCAATACAAAGGAATTTCTGGCATTATTTAAATTCACTAATTTAGCAATGCACACGAATTTCTGATATCACTGAAATTAGACAAAACATGGGCATTTATACAGTCACTTAAGTGCATCGAATGGACACAGTATGGACATTTTATAAATTTTTTAAAGTCTCTATTTAGACAATACATGGCTTCTCTGATGTCATTTAAGTTATTAATGAGACAATACATTACCATTTTAATATTATTTACGTTCACTAATAAGGCAATATATTGGCATGTATGGTATCATTTATGTTCACTAATTAGGCAATACATGGATATTTTTGATATCATTTAAGTTTACTAACTACATGGGCATTTCTGATATCATTTCAGTGTCCTAATTAATCCATACATTGGCATTTCTTACATAAATAAGTTTGGAAGGGTACCTTTCTTATGATTTCTTATATTCTATCTGCATATGCATCGGTTCTTGAAGACCCATTAATTTACATGGAAGTCTTAGCCTATGGGTAATATAAGATTTTATTTTCAATTTATTACGTATGTTTCTATATGATTTTTGTTTTAATGACCAAAGAAAGTAAACTTTATATTGTATATTCCTGTCATAAGGTGCCTATTATTTTTAATTGTTGGAACAGAAGATGATTATATTTTAAAAAGACTTGCAGCATTGTGCCATTAAACCAAGGTCTGTTGTTCACATAAAAAGATCGGAATTGAGTTAAGTCTTAATGCATTTTCATTAGTGGGTTTGGTTAGATCGTAAGCCTGTATTAATGAGCAAAATTAATTCGGTTTTAGACTGTGCTGCAAATAATATAAAATGAGTGATACTCAAAACACTTGCTTAATTCATTATGTTGCCAAAGTTGATAATTCTTTCATTTTCAGGATACCAGACTCACTGATTTTAACCTACACCCATATAACCATCAAAAACAGGTCTTAAGATTTTTTTCTATCGAAGTAATACCTGCTATTTGTCACAATGTTTAAAACTCTTAAACTTTGACGGATCCTTTTAAAGTTTTACGTAGTTCTTCCATTTACATTCCAGATATATCGTTATTCAGTCATCGTACGGAACGAAATGGTAAAATGTTAATTTGTGAGGGGGTATTTTGACAACAACCTATGAAGAACGAATATTATTCTCTGGCCTATTGATGGCATGAATCTTCAGTATCGTAGCTTCACCCTTACAAAATTTGATTGGCATTTACATTACAACTGCTTGCATTATTTAAACCAGTTTTATTACATAACCTTTTGTTGGTACAACGCACAAACTACAACTGGCGAGAAAGTTTTACAGGTTTCTTGTTGAGATAAAGACTACATTTTCCTTTATTCCTACCATTCTCCTCGGTCTTGATTTATTTGCTTGTCATTTTCACGACGGTTGGTTTTCTTCATTTTATTATGATTTATTTCAGTTATATCAATTATGACAGGCCAAAATGCATTCGTTTAAATGCGCATGTTGTAGACATAAATGTTGCAGAAAAGTATGCCAAGGATTACATATACTGTAAATATATATGTATATTCTGAATATATTAGGGATTGGTATAATCATTTATTTGTGGATAGAGGAATCCAAATTTAGAAAACGGGTATGCACGCCATATTTTGGAGAGTGAGTATGGATTCCTTAGAAGATACAGATAACTGTAACATCGTCATTGTTATTATGTTATTATGTTCCGTCTTCACCGATTGATCTTTACAATACTAATTATGTCATTTTCGTCAAATTCATCATAGTCATTTTCGTCTTCATCGTCATCATCATGAACCTTTTTGCCGTTTCCTCTTTACAATTACAATGTACTTCCCATCATTATCATCGTTTTCGTCGACCTCATCCGCATTAAAGGTATATGAAAATGATCCAGTCTTGTTAAGAATACAACTTCGATAATCGCCAGATCCGTCAAACACAATGATACAACACATATTCGTATTTCGTAACCCAATGAAAGAAATTAAACATGAAGATGTCTTAATTCCTTGTAAGTTAAAACTAATATCATGCATTTCATTTCTTCAGTGGCGCTTTAAAACAGATAATATCGTCTGAACGCTAAGACAATTGATGCCATTGTCTGTCTTGTGTTTCAATAATGCATCTGCGTCAGAAGTAAGGTTGTGTGTGTGTGTGTGTGTGTGTGTGTGTGTGTGTGTGTGTGTGTGTGTGTGTGTGTGTGTGTGTGTGTGTGTGTGTGTGTGTGTAAAATACATTCATCCACATTTAATAATGATGCGACGATCCTTGGTAAATATATTTGCCTAGAAAGTTAAACTTTCTTCAGTCCGTTCCTGATATATCTCGTTAATACTGAATGTGTTTGATCAACGATAAAGATCGAATTTAACATTGTTCACTCAATTCTGACGTCTCCAATTATTTTTAATTGTTTTAGCAGACAGAGATGATTATATTTAAAAAAAATATATATAAAAAGCCTGGGAGTGGACAAGTCAAAGAAAGGTAAAATTTCATGTTGACGTGAAATAGCTGGACCTTCTATAAAGTCTAACTACGTGTTCTGCATCAATGACCATTGTCTCACATCGTAATCATTATTTCAAAACATGTCCATCCACTTAATGTGTACGTCCGTTTAACAATGGTGGCATACTATGCATAACTCTCTAAATTGGTCCATGTTTTAAAATTATTATTGTTATGTGCCTGGTGTTTTGGTCAACATATTAATCGTAACAACTGTCATTCTAAGGTGAACTATTATTAAAATCGTTAAAACAGTATAAATCTAATTTACGTTATATGTTGCATTCAAGACTATATCTGACTTCACTTAGAATCAATAACTCAGTTGTTATTTTTATGTTCCTAAATGGCATGACAATCCTAAAAGAAACATTATTTTTCTGAGAAGGTTTCCCTTTCTGGATAACGCTTTTAACGAGACCAATTTAAATGTTAGTAAATTATTATAATTCCCGATTCATTCATAAGTTCCTTAGGTTTATGTTTTAAAAAAGATGTTTAAAAACTTGATACCAAATTCTGATTATGTATCATATAATATTTTGCTTCAGTTTTTTGGTGTTCTGCGTAGACTTTGTTTTCTCTCTAAAACTGATGGAAATTTTATTTTAAAAAGACAGAAGTGTAATAAAATTCATTGAATTCTAAACAAATGGAAATATAATTATGCTGAAGGAGTAAAACTAACGGAAGGATAATAAAGGTGATTGAATTGTAATGAAACTGATGAAAGTGTAATCAAACGACAGAAGTATAACACAATTCATTGAATTCTAATGAAAATGAGAGATATGTAATAACGATGTCAGAGTCAAAATGACCGAAGGATAATCAAGATGATGAAATTATATTTTCTTTTAATAAAAAAACTGATGAAAGTACGATGAAACTGTTGGAAGTGTAATAAAAATTGTAGTGATAAAAAATTGCATTTTGAACATGTAAGAAGTGATGTCTTAAATATTCTAATTTTGGTCTTATATACTTTTATATACCGTACTATTTATTTCAGGAACATGTCCTATGAGGTAATTTGAAGGCCTCGAATAAATAAAAAAGAACGTACCAGGTACCTCATTACATTCAATTTTGTTTACTTAGATTTTCGCTAATCATTTGGTTTTACATTTGTTACATTGAACGCGTAGTTGAGGTATATTTGTTTATCAAAATTATCGTTTCTTGCATTTCCACATCGCCTTGGACACAAACATGTTCACTGAACTCGGTTTAAAATTTCAGCTAGGATTATTCGGAACATCGCCATCAACGCGTCAACAGTGATATCTCAATGTCTCCAACAATTAGTACACTCGTTATAACATGTATGTTGCAAATGAGAGATGTTATGTCATCTTATTTCCAGATTTGACGAAGTGATTCCATTATATTCCTATTGTAAAGTATTATGACTCAGAATTCTACTGATATACTCAGAAGAAGACAATACGAAAATTATATGTATATTGTTAATTGAAAGACACGTAAAAGAAAGCAGTCTATAAAATTCGCCGTTTTCTACATTCATTATTCTATAACTATTCCTAAATCGACATTTTTAAACTTAGCGAATACAAGTGATATCGCAGTGACCATGCTAAATCGGCAGCGTACACAACATATATAGTAGTGACCGTGAATAAATTGGCAGCGTATATACGATATATCATAGTGACTGTGATAAAATCGGCAGCCTGTGTAAGATATATCGTCGAGACCATGATGGCTTCACCTTCTATTGAACGATACCTAAATGGTCCAATGACTATACAAGAAACAGTTATCCCTCAAAGGGCTTACCAGATGTATAATAATTCATTTTTTTATTAAAGAAAAGATGTTTTCTCCATTCATGATACATTTTGAAAGGATATTAGATTAATTAATCGAAAAAGTTAACGTAATGCTGTACACTCAAAACGTAATGACTATCTAAATTTGTCATTGACATTTGGAAGTTGATCTATTATCAAACAATTGTGCATATGATATAAATTCCTCGAGCAAAGGTTTCAATTTGAACTATCACGAACCGACTTCAGTTGTAGATCTATTTTGTATCTTTAGCAACTCTGGTTATTTTAAGAACACTTCCACACATTAATTTATATGGCCATTTGTAAATGATGATGAATCAGATAGTCACAATGAAAGCAAACTGATTTTTCGTTTCAGTTTCTAATTTTATTTTTTTTAACAAAATCCAATTCATAAACAATCTTGTGTCATTTCCGTATGGCATGTACCTTTATTTAGAATAACACGATTGCGAATACCGCCAATATATTACAATATTAATTACGTAAAGGTATTTGATATTTCAGTAATTTTCAGTAAATCTTCCAGCAGCTACGTTGCACACAATCACAAAAGTGTGTGTGTGTGTGTGTGTGTGTGTGTGTGTGTGTGTGTGTTCCTATTGTCGGTACGTGTGCAATAAAATCTCCAGATCTGCAGATCAAGGAGCAGATGCTCAGACTTCGATTATCCGCTTCATTTCGAAAATCGTGTTGTAAGAAAAGAATCCTCGATATAAATGTATCAGCTGCATTGTGTGTTTTATTTTAAGAACTGTTTGCATGGAAACCATAAAACGGGGGATTTGTGGGTTCGCAATTCTTATATTGTGATGACCTTGACGATGCTGATTGCAATGCTATGTCGATATCCTTGTTACAAATATCATTGTAATTTTCTTACTGCTTATTTTCCTGAAGATGCTACTGCTGTTATTGCTGTTGTTGCTGCTGATATTATTATTATTATTATTATTATTATTATTATTATTATTATTATTATTATTATTATTATTATTATTATTATTATTATTATTATTATTATTATTATTCACATTTATGAATCTGTACCTTCCTCATCATGATGATGGTAGTTTCTGATATATAAATCGAGCAATACTGCAATTCAATAGTTGCCACACACCCCAGCATGACTCCAGGTGGTCCAGTTGTCTCAAGTAATCACCGTTACAGATCGCTGACATAGCTCAGTTCGCGCGAGTTCAAATCTTGGGATGAGAAAGCTTACAAGTAACCTCCTTTTGCTTTTTTTCCCCGAGTTCTTCCTTCACCCGATATACGGTGAGTAACCTATAATGTGCTAACATACTTCTTTAAACCCTAAACAACACCATTCAGAGCCAGCGATATCTCAGTGGTCTAAAGCGCTCGCTGTACCTATCACTGCCATCTCATCTCTGTCAGCGTGTGTTCGAGTCTCAAACTCGACCAATGTGGGAGCATGAGAAAACTTGCCAGCACTATCACGTGGGTCCTTTGGTTCTAACCAGGATATTTTCCCCGAGTTCATCCTCCATCAGTTATACTGGTCGCCATATATACCATATCAGATCATTAAAAATGGTGTTAAACCCAAAACAACAACAACGATAAAAGGACCATTCACTGCAGCTCCTAAAATGTGATTTATACATTGTTGCTGACTTTTTTTCTGAAAAGGTAATGTCGCCAGCACTCAACACGATGTAAGAATATATATTTAAATTATCAACAGTTATTAATTAAAATAAACTAATATTTGCCAGGGAGTTGGTATTTATAGAATGTTGTGGAAGACGCAAAGATTTTTTTTCCTGAAAAAAAATTTGAATAACTCATTAAGATTATGACATTGGTCTTCCTTACAATCATCATTATCGTCATCTAAAATATTTATTATTTAATTTCATTCTCCATAGTATTGTCTTTGTGTCGAAAAATGACGAATGCGATGTGCAGCCTAAGAAAATTTTAATGTATCTCTTCGATAGCTGTAACGTATTTCTGACAATAATTAAGTTCTCTAACTTCCTATTTATATCACATTTACCTCTTTAAAATGAACCCGTAATATTTACAAAAACGTAACGATTTTCGCATAAAGGTTTCGACAGTGATTAGTAATTAGACAAACATCTCAAATAAAAGACTATTTTCATCAACTCTATATACGTTTTGATAAACATATTAGGAAAAAAACTGTTTCGACACCCATGCATTTTCTACTTACCCACGTATACCGGATTTAAAGCAGTTAGAGATTATATTTCTAAAAGAAATGACGGTTAGAAAAAAAAACTCCCATCACGTCAAGGCTAATTGTCAACATATCTAAATCTGTCCTAAATAATGTTTTATTTCATTGTTTCGCATTTCATTTGTTACTACATCAATGCGGTAAATGGGAACGAATGAAAAAACTAAGATCGTATTCGATATAAGAAGCCGGACAAAATAGTTGCAGAAAGGTGTGGACTATTTTTATTAATGGTTTGACTGATGTTGAATAATTAGGAATATATTTTTGATATAAGAAAATTGTATCAGCTCGAAATTTTTAAAGGCTCAATCCTTATATTTAGCTTGGAAGGTCTCCCGTTTTCGACTTATTCTGGTTTTAAAGCAGACAGGGATGATTATATTTTTAAACATTAATGAAGGTGCAGAAAAAATACTTCTTCGAGCTATTAATAATTGCTAATGTATTGAAAAAGCCTGTCTTAAAAAGAACTTTATTATAATTGGCTCGAATTCACGCTTTTCTACGTCAACACCATAAAGGCCAACGGCTGCATAAAATTAGATCGCATTCAACATAAGGAAAAGGAAAAAAAATAAATTTGTTTCATATTATCTCTGCCTAATTTCAAAAACAGCTTTATAATTTTGTCTCGTGCGCACGCGAAAGTTTATGCGAACCTTAAAGGTGACTAGCCACCTATATTGTACAAACGTGTGATATTATTATAGTCATAAACAGATCTCATTAGTTATTTATGCACACTACAAAAAAATGTTTAATTAGACTTAATAATCCACTTTTTATACGAAAAAAAAAATTATTTGGTACTCTCTTTAAATAGTCGGTAGTTTCTGCGTGCCAGAAACGGATATGACGTACATTTATCCCTTCTATTCAACCTAGCCATTCAAGTGTTTAATTTCCCGACGTAAATGTCGATGTGATATATCTTACGATCGTGTTTTTATACAGTAAGGTGCACTGTGTAGCATATGGATATAACCAAAAGAATGACGATGGGGAAAAAGGTTCTTTCATTTTCCGAAAGACCCTTTTTACCAGTAAAAAAAGGAGATTGAACATGTAGGACCTAATAGGGTTATTGATGGGAAAGTTGTTTCATTTACGCCGAATTATAGTCAATTTGGCCCAGAAATAATTCGGCGCAAGACAATTCGGCCTAACTCGAAGGACAATTTGGCCCAACTTAACAATAGTTGGAACCAGAAGCGGACTTACCATTAGGCAATGGTCGGCAATCGCCTTAGGCCCCAAACTACCAAGGGCCACGTAAAATGTCTCATAAACTAATAGTTACGATTTGTTGTCTTGCTTTTCACCAATTAATTATATATCTAAACATCGATACCCTGGGTGAAGACTGGTGACAAATTACAAGCACATCTTTTTCAGATAAATAAAGACTGAAAAAGGGGGAGAACAAGGGTTGTGGAAGGCCCCATGCCTGTGTTTGTATTAGGCCTCAAAATGACTTAATGCGCCACTGGCTGGAACAAGTTCTTTTCTTCAAACAACTTGTAGATACCACGTAAGATGGGGGGGGGTATTTAAAAAAGCTAACTTTAAACAAACTATTTTGATATTCTTTCAAAGAAAAAGATCATACTTCGTAACGTACATATATATGACATAAACACAAATTGACATATCTTACTCCTTCTAGTTAAAATATTTGGTTACATTTTTATGCTAAAAATATATACATTTGCAGAACGACATTCTCAATTTAAGTCTTCCGGTCAAATTATCAACATTGATTTATTAAACACTAATACTTAACAGATTATAGTCTAGAGAATGCGTATACATTTTTCTAAGAGTTGTGTACATGAGATATTATAACAAATATATTTAATTTTAGGCTACACGTTGTAACACTGCTGTATATAATACACACTCGATTGCACAAGAGCGAGCGAGCGAGCGAGAGAGAGAGAGAGAGAGAGAGAGAGAGAGAGAGAGAGAGAGAGAGAGAGAGAGAGAGAGAGAGAGAGTGTGTGTGTGTGTGTGTGTGTGTGTTAAGCATTTTGTCAGGGTTGCTGGAATATGAATCTCTTACCATTTAACTTTATTAATTGTTTCTATTTTTCAACTATTATTAGTGTGAATGCGCGTAAATTAAAAGCTTGTCATTATTAGTCAATATCATCAGTCATATTTACTCCATTATTCCGTACAAAAAGAAAGGAAAAACTTTTGTGTTGAATTTATGTGCCCCCACCCCCTTACACAGTTCAAAAAAAGATAAACATACACTTATTTGAAAATAAAATATCAGAAACTAACCTTGCATTGTTATCATGTATTCCTTCTTTTTCATCATGCGAAATTTATTAATGAAAAACATATCTACGAACTCTGTATATGTAGCGGAGGCCAGCTTGCTGTAGTGTGTATCGCTTATGTTACATAACAAAATCGCAAAAGAGACGAAAATATCACCCGATTGTTTGAAGGCACGTGCTATTCACGCATGATAAGTTACAATGTGCAAACTGACCAAGATAGTATTTTATCCAGGTTAACTATACGACGGTGTATCGCAAATAAAAATCAATATTTTAAAATATTTGGACTCATGTGAGTCCAAATGATATTTTTTCACTCGCATGGGTTATAAAATTGTTATTAAAGCAAGTTAATGTTTTGTATACTATTTCCCCTGCAAACATCAATTATGATTACATCTGGCAAACAAATAGAAGCCTGGGTGATGGATAAACACAACTTTCAACGAGCAATAAACTCCTTGCTTAAATTTATCGACAGGATATCAAATACATAGGTTGTTTTATTACATAGCAAACCAACCCCGTAAACTGACATTGGTATATTTTAAGTATGCCGATATTTTTCATATGAAGTCCGATGATATATGGAAGCTAACTCTGATTCCTTTAGGATTCTTTTAAGTGTGGCGATTTCTTTTTCCTTAATAAGCGGGAAAGCTAACGGGAATTTTCAAAATAAATCCAAAGAATGGAACAGTTTGGAAAGCGACATAATCTAGTGCGTCGCTCACGCATAGCGATATAAGGCTGGACAGTAAATTAGTTTAGTGAAAAGGAATATATTTCGCTGTGAACATAACTGCGCCATTCTCAAAGTCCACTTTGACAACTGAAGAGAAGAAGTAAATTTGAAAATGGCATCGACAAAGTAGACAAAGAGAAGTATATGTGAGTATTTATAAACATTCTACTACTTTCCAATTTATGGACATTTGTATCAATCTTTTCCCCGCTGTGTAGATTGAAGGTTGCTTTTCCTTTTCTTCCCTTTTTTGTATTTCGTTTTTTCGTAACCTGACTATTTTTTTCTCTTGTAATTTTGTATTTAACCATTTTGTACTTATCATTTTTACATGAATTTTCCTTACATAGTTTACGAAAAATATTAGACATTACCAAGGTATTTTAATTATTGTTCATGTGTTTTTATGTACAAACCTTAGTGACTTTATAGCAAGTCAAGATATTATTGGTGTGCGACCCACTTTTTCGGGATTAGTTTTCAAATCAAACGTTGAGTTGTGCTCACTACCAACATACATTTATTACAATTTCTTAATAACAATTGGACACAGTAACAAATACTGAACAAACTAACACGTTTAAAACATGCTTTAAAACTGAAATAGACAGTACCTGTTGGAAAGTTTTCCTAAAGGCCCACCACCCAGAGGGATATCAAACTGGATTTTTGGGCCATAGAGAACGGCCCAAGACATGCTGACATCCTCACTGCACTAAGAGTGCAAGGAGTAGAGATTGCCAAAATAGATGGCGTTCAAAATGCTTGGTTTAATAAATTTGTCATAAATTTACATTACGCCTCTAATAGACAGAGACTATTTGGATGTTAGAGGGGAAAAGAACAAGGTTGTACAAAACTCTTCCAAATGTACATGAACTATAGGCAAGGCCCATTGATGTATTTATGTCAGGACTGCCTCTTGAAATCGAAACAGAAGAAATAATCGTCAAAATAGAAAGCAAACTCATGGCCAAAGTACGGAGGCAACGGATGGCAACTTTGTAAGGATTCCCGGGGGTGAAAACAGATGCAAGTATTGTCTCGATAAGTAGAAAAGATGCGACAAAATCCCTTCTCACTTCCACGAGCTAGGTTTCTTGAACCAATCGTGGTATTTTGGCTGCGAAAAAATAGAAAATGTCCCCAATGTAAAAAATGTGGATCATGCAGCCAAAGAGTGTCAATGTTTTTTTACCCGGGGCAACATACGTGTGAGCCACTTATGCCGATAATGTAGCCCAAGAAACGAAAAAAAGAAAAGGAAAAGGAAAATTTAAATGAAAGAGAAATGGAAGAAATCCATCATGCTGTGGACCTTCTAATAGCACAAATAAGAATAGAAGAAGAAACAAGACTCGGGCAATATGCAAATGCATGATATCACACAGAAAACAAGCAATTCAAAGGACTCCGTCGATGACCCGGACCAATTAAGGTTGGGTAGAGTTCCTAAGTCCCTTCAAAACCCCTACCCACTACACGACAAAAACAAAAAAAAACAAAAACCCCGAGGAAAGGAAGCTAAAATCAAACATTTTCATTTCATTAGCGGAAGAAGATGAGGAAATCAACTCCTCTGTAGGTACTCCAATGGACTCAGAGGAAAGTGGGGTGAAACCCTTAAACTCCTCACCTATTACACCTACAACTTCCATGCCACCGAGGAGGATAAAAATAGGGCGCGACTCCTTTCTTTGTCCTCATCAAGGAGTGAAAGCATGGTCGGAGACATGGGAAAGGGAAATAAATCCCTTCCCAAAAAAAAAGAAAGAGTAACACTTTAGGGAAAAATGAAAATAAAGAGGGGAATCAAACTGACTCAGAGACAAGGGACCCGGTTCAGGACCCGGAAAGAGAAGGAGATACAACAACGGACATAGACAAAGACAACGAGAGTGAAAACTATACGGATGGAAGTGTAGATCTGGAAACTGAAAATGACAGACGACGAACAGAAAACGGAAAATGACACAGAAAATGATAACGACACTGATAAAGACAACAAAGACGATGAACAAGAACTGGAAATAGACAGGAAATAGAAATGATGACTTGCACAATGGAAAACATGGGTGAAAAAATAGAATACTGAAACGGAGGGAGCTATCAACAGCCCTGAGACCAAATAAATTAAAATGTTATCTACTAAAATGTTTAGTACTAATCTTTTTACTAGATATTGTATGTGATTAATTATTGACAAAGATGACGTTTACGGCCAATTAGAATAAAATGAAAATGGAGGGAATTAACTTCCATAGTGCCTCAATAAATGAAAATGGCATCAATAAAGAGAAGATAGACACTATATAGAATTATATATATATATAATTATAAAAACTACGACATCATTTTAATCAAACACATAATTGTTTCACCAAAGAATTACTAGTCTAAACGGAAGATAAATTTAATGCTATAGTTTTTTTAAGTAATTTTATATATAATGATGTAAAAGGAGATGCAGCTATGATAATTAAAAAATAAATGATGTTTGAACTAGGAGAGAATTGATAAGAGAAAAAAATCTTAAAGGACGGATGCATTACGTTCGTATTAATAAGGTATATTTCTTAAATGTATACTTCACTGCGAATAAATATAAACCAAACTGAATTTAGTGATAATCTTGACAAATATTTAAGTGAATTTTCTATGGAGGAACTAGTGCTTGTTGGAGATTCTATGTAAGTGAGTGACGATTTAGACAGGGTTTGGGATATAACTTCCAATGATGATATCTTTAGGAAAAATATATTAAATGTATTTAAAACACATAATTTATTTATATATATTTATTTATATATATTTATATATATATATATATATATATATATATATATATATATATATATATATATATATATATATATATATATATGAAATTGAATAATCTCCACACAGAATATATCTATGACTACTAGGACTATAAAAATGGCTTATCAAGTAGATTGGACAGATGTTACGGAATAAGGGGATATGTGAGGATGCAATAATATCAGACTTTGAATTTTAGGACCATGAACGAATTGAACTAAACATATTATTAAACCTAGGAACTAATTGGGAAAAGGAATCTGGAAAATGAATAATAAACTGTTAGATGGTGGAGAATTTATATACGAAGTTAAACAACAAATAAATCAAATATTTTCAAAGGAAGGAGAAGAGATACTGTCTCAATGGGACACCATTCAAAACGAAATAAAATAATAGCTTTGAAGTTTAGAAAAATACTAGGTTCATTAGGAAACAAAGAGAAAGCTGAAATACTTTTCCAATATAAAAATGAACAGGATAAAGATAAACAAATTTTCTTGGAAACAAAAACCTGACGGAATTTGAAGAAAATGAGAAAAAAAAGGATGGGGGAGAGCGGGGAAATTCTCCGAACAATATATGAAAGCGAGAGGCCTGTTTAAAAGAGAAGATTTTAGTACGGGAGAAGAAAAAATCTTAATGCTTTAATTTATGAAATGTGTAACTTATTAGAAAATAAGAGCGAAATCATGGATGAAATAAAGTTCTACAGCAACCTGTATAGAAGTCACACCATAAGTAATGAACAAATTAATATATACCTAAACGATATCAAATGTGAACAAATTTCATCAGAAAAAAGAACTTATATGATGCCGTCATCCTTGCAGAAGAAAAATTAAAGACTCTTAACTCCCTATACATATGGGAGGCACCAGGTAGAGATGGACTGATGGGGGAATTTTATTTTTAAAAAATTCCAACGTGAGTTAGTGCCGATCTTGGAATCTATGTATAATAATATTTTACAAAAAAATGACAAAATGACGGACTTAATGAGAGGGACTAATCTCATTGAAGGGAAAGGAGTAAAGAATGATCTAAAGAATTGGAGGCCCATCTCCCTCCTAAATAATGACTAGCGGATACAATAAAACAGTGTGTTAATCATTAAAAAAAAAATCAAACATTTGGGACTAAAGGAAACGACTTACAAAATGATATTTTAAATATTAGAACCACAATAGACTTTATTAAGGAAACCGGACAAAGTGGTGCTATGGTACTTCTGGATCAAGAAAAAGCCTTTGATCGAATTGAACATAACTATATAGAAAATGAACTTTTAAAATTTGGCTTCGGAAAAAAGTTCCGTAAATGAACTGAAATTATGTACATTGGCCTAACTGCAGGAGTACAGGTAAATGGCGCTGTCACGGAAAAATTCGAAATACAGAGATCAGTACAACGGGGCTGCCCTGTATCTATTATACGTAATTGCAATTGAAATACTAAGCATAAAAATAAAGAGAAAACAAATTTATAGAAGGAATTAAGGTCCCCAATATGAGAAAAGATTTTTAAATGCTCCAACATGCTGATGATTGCACCACCTTTATAAGATACCCGAATTCCTTCAAACAGTTAGAAAAGGAATATGAGAACTTCGGTAAAGCACCTGGGTCCAAAATCAACCATGATAAAACAGAATATTAAAAATGGGTAGCTGGAGAGGAAACCACCCTGGGCATCTCCCAATCTAATCAAAGACAGAGTTAAAGCCCTTGGGAGTTATTAGTAGGAAAATGAGGAAAATGAAAACTTACAAAATATGAAAGAAAAGGTAAACAAAAAGAAGAAAGCATTGCCATCTGGGAACAAACGCCACTTAGTATTATGAAGCGTGCACAAGACTTATTTTTATTCGAATATAAATTATATCTTAACATCAATATTAAGCATATATGGGATTAAAACTAAACTGCGTTAAAAAAAGAGACTTTGTACTTGGTTAATGGGGGCTATTAGCTTTACCAAGCCTGAAAAGTATACAGGAAATAAATATTTTAAATCGCTTCCAGAAAGTAAAATCTTTTCTGAATTTGCCATGTGAAGGTCTCTCTCTCTCTCTCTCTCTCTCTCTCTCTCTCTCTCTCTCTCTCTCTCTCTCTCTCTCTCTCTCTCTCTCTCTCTCTCTCTCTCTCTCTCTCTCTCTCTCTCTCTCTCTCTCTCTCTCTCTCTCTCTCTCTCTCTCTACATACATACATACATACATACATGCATACATACATACATACATACATACATACATACATACATACATACATACATACATACATACATACATACATACATACATACATACATACATACATACATACATGCATGCATGCATTACATATATATATATATATATATATATATATATATATATATATATATATATATATATATATATATATATATATATATATATATAAATATATATATATATATATATATATATATATATATATATATATATATATATATATATATATATATATATATATATATATATATATATATAAGCTTAGTTTCAGTATTAGAAATAGAGTAGATAATTTTAGGAATAATTCTTTGACTAAAACAAATTGGTAAGAAAATTCAAATTTATAAAAGATGTTATTTTTAAATATAGAGATCTTTGATGAAATAAGGGAGGGGGATAAAAACATATAAAAATTATTAAAAGACAATTATACAAAAAGCGTTAGATTGGTCCGAAATAAAGTCATCAAATATGCAAAGTATCCTGTTTAATTATCTCCAGCATGTTTTTTGACAGGGGAGGTTGCACAAAGAAGAGGAATGATTGAAATTATGTCGAAATGTCCCGTCTGTAAAATTAGTTACTTTACAAAACCCATGTACTGACCAATTGTAAAAGTAAAAGAAAAAAGGAGAAAAAAATCATTAAAACCGTCTCTGTATCTGATTTATACTAGAAAAAAAGAAAATTTTATACCTAGATGCAGAATTTTGTAAGAAAACTCCCTTTGAGTTAATTAATTATGTTTTTGACACTGATGGAAGTGGATAGGTTATAGTTATTCAAAATAATCTGTCACTTCCAAATCTTAGCAATTTTAGAATAATCTCCATTGAACCAATGGATATTATTTATCTGGTACATTTTATCTCAAACCTTTTCCCTTTTAAATTGAAAAAAAGACTTTCTTTCTCTTCTGAGTTTATACTAATCAACCTTAAAAAATGGAATCGAAGATACTAACATATACTAATATATCAAATAAACAATTATATATATATATATATATATATATATATATATATATATATATATATATATATATATATATATATATATATATATATTTACAAGTAGGATAAAGGGAAATTAATCTGAACATGGATGAAGTAGGAGACAGTTATGCCACCGGGATATACCTCAAGGCGCTAGCTACACGAAGTGGGAAGACCGGTGGAAGAGCCTCTGAAAAGTACGTGTAAAACATGGACAAACAATACACAAACACAGGGGGAGACAATTGCAAGTAATGGGATTCCATGGAAAAAGAAAGGACTAACACTGAACAATAGCAATACAGAATACTTCAAATAATAATTCAAATACTTCGTTTTGGGGAAAAAATAATGTTGGGTATAACAATGGAGTGTGTTGAATAAGACTGTGTTATTCCATGAGGGAAGCATGTCAGCAAAATAAAAACCAGCCTTATGATACAAGCCTACCATATTTAAAATTTAAATAAGAAACGGCACATCATAAAGCACGCATACAAAACATCGGGCATTTTTTACAATAGTATTAGCGCACCGTTTCTGGTACAAAATTCTGAATTTAAAAAAATAAACCTACACAAATGGTTCATGCTAATAAGATTCTACTAGCAACAATAAAAAGGAAATTTGATCTATTTGCCGTCCTTACATATACATCTATAGCATACACAAAATATGGCACTACTCAGATAGCAAACAATAGGACACAGGGACCTTTGGTAAAGTTCACAGAATTAAGGAAAAGAAGATGTTTTCTAATCTGGTGATTGATATTAAAAAGGAAACCCCAACTTTTAGAAAACACTAAGGCCTGCAAAATACCCGAATAAAAATGGTTCTTTGAAATTCTTTTTCCAAAATTAAAACATTTACAACACCTCTAATGGGTGGTACAGAAAAACATAAAATATTATTTTTTTGGCTAAATGGTGGGTGAAGGCATCTGTCTGGTGCCACACACACACACACACACACACACACACACACACACACACACACACACACACTTGATTAGTTTTCAGAAGTTTCTTTTAAATGTTTTCCTCATCATAGTTTATGTTTTATTTTATCGACAACAAGAAGCATGTACTTTGTCTTGTGGGGATAAATCTACGTCATTTCTGGTTGGCGTCCTCTATAGGTGGATAAATCGTAGCTAGGGATAAGTAACAGCGTTGTATGTTGTATACGTCTATTTCGAGTAATTGAATTATTATTTCTTCTTTACCCTCGATATTTTTCTTCCTTTAATGCGAGCATAACTACTTTTAATCACGTAATGCAAATCTAATGTAAACTGAAAAATGTTTTGGAGTATGGCCGGTGTCATATAATTTATTTTTCTTCTTCTCGTAGATTATGTATAACAACAAGAAGAAAAAGAATTTAATTCTCAAACAAATATTTTATATAGGACATAGGTGGACATAGGTCGTGCGCTAGACGTAAGTTTTGAAAGAAAATGGCGTTTGATCTACTAAGTTTTAATAATGCCTTAATTTAAACCAGGGGGCACCGCTATTATAAAAGGAAGAAAGAACAGAGTCGGTTAGGGGATATAAATAATTGATACCCGCGAGCTAGTGTAAAGGAGTAGGAAGTCAGCAATTAAGTTGTTACGTTACATCCGCTTCGCCGTACAATTAATGCTAAATAGTAAATACAACATTTTGCTATCAAAACAAAATGGCTGGGCTGCGGATATCTTTGCACTTTTATTATATTTTTTTAATGCCACACCTATAATTTATAATTTAGAAGTTTTCGTTTGTCACATAAGTGGTAGAGTGATTGACGTATATCCTAAAATTAAACTGGTTTGGGTGTTTCTAAACAAAGTTGATTTTGTGATTGGCCCTTATGCGTCACATGATAAAGATAGGTTATGATTGGGTAGTTCTGTTATGACTCGTATATAATGTAGAAGGAAATGAGAGAAAGATAGCTTTTTTCGTAACACACTTGCAACTGGAAGGTTGAGTTTGTTAACAAATCGAACGGTGTTGTTATTGAAATATTATTCTTATAAACCTTTGCGTTGGAAATTGTTACATTTTATGCAGATTGGAACAGATACGTTTTGGCGCAAAAATCATTATAAAAGAAAAGCAGACTGCAAATTCCTGCTTTAAATAAAACGGACAGGAAAGGCGGGAAAGAAAGACGTGTTAATTTGTGCTTGAAACGACAGCAGATTCAGTTTTGCCATGAACAGTTCAGCACAGGAAAATAGTCATGAGTTCAAGAGAGACGGAGAAGCTCCATCGTCAAAGGAATCTGACAATTTTAACGGCACCTCCGGAGAAAAATTTGAACGACCTCATTCTGATAAAAGACGAAGCCGGTCAACAGTTATGAAATTCGTCGACCTTAACAATCAGAAAATCGTCGATTCACGACCACCTTTACCTCAGAGGACTGCATATGCTGCTGCTGAAAAATTCTGCTATGCACCATCACCATCTATCTTGCCAAAGCCCCCAAGCCATTGGGTTGTTTCAGAAAATGCGGTATCCAAATGTTGTAAGAATTTGTAATCTTCCTGTTCAGGCATAACCTGTGTATTTTTTGTTCATTTATCATTTAAATGCATTCGATATTTTTGTAAAACAATCCCCATGGATAGGCATTAATTCATATTCCATTGCATTATTCATGAGTTTTCTTGAAATTGAGATGTGTTAGGATGTGTCAAACCACAGGCATTTGAAATTCTCTCAGTGATAAAAATATAGTAGAAATAAGAGAGGCAGAAAATATTTATACAGCAATGTTAGCAACATAGATTTTAGGTGGTATTATTGCAATATAAATTTCGTCCATTTTTCCTGATGACGTTCTAAGTCACTTTGCAAATTTTGCCTTGCCTTAAAAATAATGTTATTATATGTCTGTCATGTACTACAGAAAAACAAATCTGTGTGAATCAAACAGGACAAAAAGTAAATGCAACTTTTTCCAACGTCTAGGTTACATTTAAAAGTGCAAGGCTGTATCTACTGCAAAATGAAAGTAATAGTTTGAAATTAAATTATCTCCCCGTGCTTTTTACATGATTTACTTTACAACAATACAGCAAACAGTTTTTAAAAAAGCATATTATTTCAGTACAAAATGTATAGATTAGTAAAATAAATAATACAGTGACATATAAATTAAACATTAAGACTATCACTTTCATGTGATTATCTTGTGACATAACAAATGTGACCTTGAATTTGGACATAGAGTTCACAATCCATTTATGACATGTTGACTATATCTCTTGATTACATTGCATAGACGATCATTAGTGATTATAGGGAGAATTTGTTTTAGGAAAAGTGTAGTTTGTATGGTGTAAACTTGTATATCTGTTATTCTGCCATTCGGTCACTAGTGATGGAACTTCAAAGGCATATGGTCAAATATGTCTTTATGTTGAAATATTTTATTTGACATCTTCTTTCCGTGTGACATCATGAGTTCATGAATTTTTAACACATTGACTTTTAGCTTGTCTCTTGTGAAATCCAAACACAAAAAAATGGATGGGTGGGAGAAGTAGTTTGATGTATAAATAACTTTGTAGATTTGAAAATCAACATTAAAACGTTAAACTTTATTTGGAATCAAGATGTTTAGATGTCATATCACTAGCGAGTTAAAGGCTGCAGATTTGGTCTACTTAATTTAATAACGATTATGTCATCAGGTTTCAGGATGTGATTCGTTTCAAGGTGCAAAATTTTTCTAATGACTCTGACATGCTAACTATTGTCAGATCGTTTATTCTATATGATTGTTTTCACAATGGCTATTTGTCAAGGGTCTATGCAAGTGGAGGCATGATTTTCTTTACAAATTTAACTAAAACACATTTACTGGTATCTTGTTATGTTCGTTCCACTTGTAGCCAAAACTGATTTGAAGGACCATTCCACTTAAATACTTACGGCAAATATTTGCAGTTCGTAAATGTGTGCAATATACCAAGTCTGTACAAATATGGATAATTATTTGCAAATGTAGAGGGTTACTCTTATTTGTTTTATTTTAGAAAGAAACTATTTCTTAATGGTGCATTTATATAAGGTTGCGAATGATTTTACATGTGTACTTATAAAATCAGTTGATAATTTCATGAATGTGTTTCTCAGTTTGTTCGAGAATCTTAATTTCATGAAAATGTCAGTTGATATTTCTGAGGTGTAATAACATCATTTAGAAAGAGTTTGTACATAAGTGATAGTATTTAATCTGGGTTATTTGAGGGAATCTAAAGCTGAATGCTCCTGATGTATTTGCACATGTAAGAAATGAATGGTTTCTAAAGGTGAATATTATATCTTGCCATTTTAGTAACTCTTTTCAGATGTCTGGATAAGTACAATACTCTTTTGATCATTATTTAGGAAAGGCCAGTATTTTCAAACCTTGAAGCAGTAATCAGAATTCATATGTAAAATGGTTTATACATTTTTGAAAAAACTTTCTAGGAAAATGCAGAAATGTCTTAAAATATTTGTCTTACTATTAATTTTACATTTATATAATCTAAAATTATAAATTTGCTGTGACGTCTTTTAATTCCCATTTCCATTGCCAGTAAAGATGTTATTTCAGGGACAAAAATGTATGGGTTTTTTGTGCACTGAAGT
>JAEAOA010000595.1:475000-550000 GCA_016746295.1 Potamilus streckersoni | reverse complement strand
CTTGCACCCAAACCTGGAACTGTGAACCAGAACCATAGGCATTGTGTACCTCTGCACTCAAACCATAATAACACCATGCACCAATGATTGGTGCACCAACATTAGCAAACCCTGAACCCACATTATGTTCTTTAATTTCTGTTATCCTTCCCCCTTAAATGAATAAAGAATAAATGAGAACACATTGAACACCAATAGCTTGCAAAGCTCAATATATACGAAATAATAAGATACACGTGAGTTTTTTTGTCTTTATTGCTAGTTGGTTGCTTGACACCCTGCATTCTCATGCACTTTCATGCTTCTGCTCTGTACAACTGTATTTAAAAGTAATTTCAGTTAGAAAAGCAAATGCAATTCCTATCTGCTTCCTATGAACTTATGTTAACCAGCTTTATGGACAAATTTGTGTTCTAGTAACAGATTCAGCTTACGCTGAGAACACTTTAGATCATAATATATCGCATTTCATAACGATACTCATGTAAGTCACTTAATTTGCTTGGCTCTTCTTTTGTTATCATTAAATGATGGTACCTTTATTTGATGCCTCTGCTCATTAATTGCACCCTCAGAATAAGACCGTTCCCTTAGAATATGGTAGTATATCCTCAAGTGTACCAAAAGCTGGTGACAAGCCGGACCCTTTCTGAATCCGTCGCCCGTCAACGAGGGGCGACGTGACAGTGTGTGTGTGTGTGTGTGTGTGTGTGTGTGTGTGTGTGTGTCTGTGCTCGCGACCAAGTTCATCCGGACACATTCGTTACCGTGAATATTTTCGGATAATATAATCACGCATATTTTTAATTTACAAGGTCATCATATCGTATCTATAAACATATTTTCAATTAAAGCTGCAATAAAGTAATGAATACATGTAACGATTTGCGTGTATATATATATATATATATATATATATATATATATATATATATATATATATATATATATATGTCTAGACTGTTATTATGGTATAAGGCAAAAGTGTTTTGCTTCTGAAATTCATGCGTCCTTTTGAAAGATATGTCAGCAAGCTGCTTGATTATCATTTGCCACAAGTATTATTCAGCCTTGATGTTTATGCCATATCATTATAAAGTCTGCATGTAAATGCGATATTTTCCGAACGTGTTCGCTAGGTCATCTATAAATTTATCAAGAGTATGACACTACCTTTCAAAAGAGAGACTATGGCAGATCTGAGAAGGATTCAATAGTGATATGCACGATATTATTCCTTGGAGACTGCGATCATTTTGCTGACATTGATAAGTCTATTGAAACAGAATTTGCGTTGTTTGTACAGAATGGTCTACCTAAGGAAAACAGCTGCCTTATCACAAGTCCATGTCCAGCCTGACTGTAACTCTTTAGTGATTGATGATATCACTTAGAAGCATCCTAACTTTCGTCCTAGAAGATATTTACGATATTTAAGATCACCTACATTTATATCGTTTCGTTCGCGTGCCAGGTTATGACAAAATGATCAAAATTACCACTGATTATTCTTGAATTATAGACACGAAAACCGTATTAATATAAATTATGAGTTTGACTCAGAACCAATTATGACAGAATATGAATGTGCATACAACGCCAAAGTAAAATTTCACATAGGGTTGAATGTAGAAGACGTCATCTAAATGGTACCAGAAATCAAATCGCTGAATGATGCTTAGAAGTTTATCAAGGACGCCCTCAGACTAATTTCTCAGACTCAAAGTATCATTATGGTCACCATGACTATTATGCAGAGAAAACCACAGAGCTAATAATATCTAGGCGCAGTTTACAATACGATTGGTGGAAAACGATGTTATTACAAGTTTTTAAAGACCAATAATGATGGCACTAAATTGCAATGTATGCATTTACTTTCTCGTCGTAGCTTATCATACCACCTTCAGCTTCAGTACCAATGATATAACCCCCAGTTCCACCGCGGGACTGATATTGTTTTGTATAAATTTTCGACCATGATGTTGTCTACTATTCTAAATTCTTTAACTAAATCTGTTACGTTGACTGTGGCACACAACACAAGCAGGTCAAGATCTTAATTAGAAATTTTGTCTAACCTAATGTTAATATTCTTGTACATAGCTATTATGTTGCGAAGATTTGGCTCCACTTTTCTGAAAGCATCCTGCGTACCAATTCACGCCAGAAACAGTCAGCAGAAATTGACTTTGGAACGAGCCAGTGCTGGCAATACCTGCGACGCTCTAGTGAAAAGGCTCTCAACACAAACAGCAATTGTTTATAGTATTGGTGCCATTTCCTAAGACACTAAGCTTGTTTGATTTAGCTTAGATAATATGCAAAACGTTCTTCGTGTCATTGTTTTCGAAGTGGCTTGATTGATTAATATCTGTGATTTATTTCATTCTTATACAATATATTTTGTACTGTAGTAGTGGCTGATATTGCAGAGCTTGATTTCTTTTGAGGATATTTGTTGGACGTATTATTCAATATAATTTTTCCAAATTAAAACTGCTTTATCAGCATCTCAGGCATTAAGTCTTTTGATGGCAGTTATATAAATGTTTCACCTAATAACAGTGGCCTTACCTTCTCACATAACTCCCTAAATATCAATTTGCATCATTCTTTCTGAAGGTTTTTTTTTTGTTTCTTGTCTTCGTTCGGGTTTCACAGAACAGCTTCTCAGCAGAAGGGTCTCAAGTTTTGTCGATAAAGAATTGAGGTGGCGGACTCTCGTTGATCTAAACTGGACTGCTCCAAGTTTTCTTTCTTTACGATCACTTGATTCGTTTACGCGTCTGCTTTAGTTTTGTTGGATTCTGCGGGTATAGGTACTTTATATTTTTATCTTGGGTCTTAGAATTACTGCAGGTTTTATCACGTGTACTTTTTTCAAATTTGATACACCTGCTATTTCCATTGCAGGAGCTGAGGTACGATTGGGGTCCATTGCGATTTTGCTTCTGTTGCTGAGATTTCTTTGTTGGTTTGACCAGCTGTGCAAGTGTTGGTTCAAAGAAATCTGCTATATTTTCCCAGGCATTCAACATCTTTGAAACGGTTGCTGCCTTCTGCTGGATAATGGATGAGCTTTAAGGCGTCGCCCCCATTCTCTGTTTTGGTATCATTGGAAGGTTTTTACTTATTTATTATACTATTTTTATATTATGGCGTTTAGTCCGGTAGATATTTGTGTGGCACATCATATATGACAATAATTAATTGTTTATATGTAAATTCTGCATCACAACTGTATCGTGATGATTAGCCAATTGAAATTGTGTTTTCAATCTCATCTACAATGGATTGAACTTTGTCTCGGAAAAAGTTTGCAAACTGGTAATGTAGGTTGACTGGGTAGAAGGTTGTTGAAAGTGGTGTATATTTATTTATTGACATTAGCTTTTTCGTAATCTTGAACAGCTTTTTGCATCTGGAATTTTCAGTTATCTTATTACTGTAGAAAGCTGACTTTTCCTGCATGATCTATGTCTGTAACATTCTTCTTAGCATCTTCCTAGACCTGCTTGCAAATAATGAAGCTGTTCGAAAGTCAGTTCCTCTCAGCCGGTCGGTGTTCCCCTTTATCAGTGCAAATCTGGTCAAGAACAAAACAGTACCATGGAGAGCCCTTCTGAATTTATACTCTGCATTTGGATGCTTCTATGTATTTATCAAGCAATAACTGTAAGATCTCACGTTGTGTTGTTGTAGGCGATAACGAAGTTGTAAGGTTTCCTTTGATGGCATGCATTAGTTGGGTTCCATGTATCATGCGGAGGTTTATCGTAGTAGCAGAGATGGAGAGTGAGGGAAAGATATGTTGATATGGTATATGACGCAATTATTATCTGGTGCAAGTTCATGGGTCCATCAGTGAGGACTAGAATATTATCATCAGCACTATATTGAAATGAGTTTAACATGTAACCATGTTTATGGATGGGTTGGCTAACGGACTGCACGAGGCTGAAAATGTGAATGGAATCCAGTACTGATGAGTATCAAAGTCAAAGTATACATGAAAATCTCCAAGAATAATCAGGTTAGCATCTATCGAATTTCCATACTCCAGGAGGTTAGGGAGAGAGAACCATGGTTCAAGCACTTAATGGTAGAGAAGCCAATAATAGAACTTATTTTAATTTGGAGAAAAAAAGTTCAAATTTGTGGTAGGCGGACCCACTTCCAGTGGCAAAAACAATAGCGAGTTTAAAAACTATTGACTGCGGTGATGTCGCTGCTGTGTAAACGAAGCTACACGGAATACCCACTGTGGAGAAAATGTACTGGTTAAAAGTATATTCTTGGATATAATACAAGTGGGCTTGCAATACGGCTTGATATGAGACTTGATTGTAAATACCTGGATAAGTACCTATAAACTAGGTCGATGCTGCATGTTGCTGAAATCATCTCGCGTTAAAAGCATCAAAAGATGTCCGTGCACGTCCATGTGATGGTATGGATCCATAACTTAAACGCGATCAATCATTGCCATACGGATCATCAAAGTAGGTATGAAAATTAAGATTGCACTTGAGAGATAGCACTTTGATAATAGGCATAAACACTATATACTACAGACACCACGGTTATTGGAAAGGTGAAGCGGGGTTACTCCAGCATAGTTAGCCAAACAAACATTGCGGCATATTTACCTATTCGCACCAACGATTTCCCAAAATGCCTAACCCATTACATCGCGCTGATCACGTACGAGGATACAGATTACAAGATGTTGTAAATGGTCCTAAGTAAAGCACTTCTCACAGTCGTTGTTGCGTTCTTAACAAATATAGGTTACGGTTTCGTGTTCAAAATACTTTTATGAAACCTGTATGCCTATTGCTTAACGATTTAACCGTGCACTCGCAAAACGGTTATTTGGGCAACTGTACGCACGGGAATTAATAATCAGATCTCAGACCCAATCGCGCTAGTGGGTAACTCGATTTTTATCACTTATGCAAATACTAAGTAGTGAAACCAAACTCACTAGTGGGGTAAGAATTGCTGAAGTGTTTATAAAGAACACTGCCAACCTTACACTCACCAATACCCATTTTATACTAATAACTAAACAGTGGATGATTTTTCGGATATTCAGTTCTTTCACATTCAATTACAAGCGAAGCCTCACCAATGTTTGCGTAATTATCATTGGTAGTAGGTATGGATCAACAAGAAATCCAGATCATCTGTGTATAGCATCTTGATGTTATCACTGTACCAATGGTGTTTTATGTCATCAAAATAGAAGTCTTACATGAGCACCGTAGATAATCCCAACACTGACGATCCAACGTAGATAGGCTTTCTCAGCTTCAACTTTGATGTTGTTCTGTGTACGGCAATGAATTCACCATCGAAGATCTTCCTTACCTCTAACACAGGGACAGCGATAAATCTTCGAAGGTTGCCTTGTTTACTCTCACGAACAAGATCAACGCGAATACGTTATGGAAGATTTTCCATATCTTTTCCAAACGCAGCCTTGTTGATGTATTTATAAATGTACATATCAGACTCGTTAGTTATTGCGAAAACTGGGTTGTATTCATTTGAATAAAAGAGACCATCAAAACGCTCTAACAAAACTGTACCATTGGGTTGGCCCATGTCACACGCATCTCCAATCGCAGATACTGCTGATGATTCCATATGTGAATCGCGTTTAGGTTGGTACTAGCTTGCTGCATTCTATTGTTGTTGTTGTTGCTGTTGTTGTTGGTTTAACACTTTTTTGAGATTATGGCCATTTATTGGTTGAATCCGAGTATCTACTTCTTATAACGACGGAAAATATCCGAGGCGTGTATGCCAATAATGGGTTTAGACAGAAAGACAATGGACTGTGGTTAGTGGACTCTGACTGGGTATGTACTTGTCTTTTGATAACCTGGGCATGAAAGTGATGTGTGGACAGAGGCATGGGTGTGTTAATCTTTATTAACCTGGATCTGTAACAAAAGGCTAAATTACTATTATCATACTACTTCCCATGTAGGATTCTGGGATAGAACTTCCTCTCTTTTTGGTGGTGATCTATATTCCTGTAATATCCTTTATATACATTTATTTCTGCCATAAAACCTTAAGTAACTGTGTTCTAAGAGAGATTTAATTATTGAATATATGATTATATCATCCTATACCTGGGAAACAATTCAACAAATAAATTATCTCCTTAGAATAAAAAAGTCAAAATTTGAAATAAATATTACATTATTATGAATTAAATCTCAAACAGTCCTGAAATTTGTGTTAGTTTTGAATGTGATGATGTGCCAGTAGCCTAAAATATATCTTTGCATGAATGGTATGAAATTGTGAAATTGGCTACCGTAACTTCCGGCGAATCAAACCTCTTTTATAATTTTCTATACATATTTTAATCGGCTCAAGCCAAATATCGTTTTAAATTTTAAGTCTGCCATCATATCTAGCCAATGGACATCAATCGACCTCGAGATGTAGAACGGAGTGGATAGGCGACCCTTGCTAGCTAAGATACGAAACATCTGAGTGGAGTCGCACCGACACTGAGGAGTTTATGAAAATGTTGATACTATCTGCAAATCAAAGCAATATCTGAATAAGTTGTTCGTTGATCGGGAAAATTATCTAGAGCTTTCTTTAAATGGACGTTCGATGAATTATAATGTATCTAACTTGAAAGCATTATTCTTCGATTTGACATTATGCTAAACCCTTGAGTGTTCTCAAAGGTCAGATTCTTCTATTGTTTGTCATTTCTGTTTATCTTCTTCATATTTCTATCTCCAGATGCATGCGACATAAAGAGAAATAATCGATTCATTCGTTAAATGGGGCGATTGGCTGACGACAGTTGCCTATATTTGGTAAGGCCCGCACAAATAATTTTTGGACCTGGCTTCAGCGGTATACATATGATATAATCTCAAAGGATGAATTTGTGTGCTAATGTCTTAGCCGGTGTTTGGTTTTCTTCAAAATAGTGAAATTTGTATCTTAAAAGATTACATTGCAGATGTTCTAGCTAAACAATATGTTTACCCTCTTTTAAGACGAAACTCCTACGTTAAGTTTTGTTTCTTTTCATATCACCCACCGAACAATAATATCATCATAAAGACAGGTTGATAAGTGAGATTAAGAAAGAGTTTAATGGTAGTAGAATCAGTAGTAGTAGTAGTAGTAGTAGTAGTAGTAGTAGTAGTAGTAGTAGTAGTAATAGTAGTAGTAGTAGTAGTAGTAGTAGTAGTAGTAGTAGAAGCAGTATGTGAGTTGAAGCAAGGGAGCAAAGTAGTCTGCGAGGCAATCTTACATTATTGGGTTGATTTTGGCAGGTTTGACGTCATGCGCCTTCGTGACGTCAGATGTATTCAGACATGGAAATTGCACATGTTGATTAAATGGAGAGTTGTTTGAATACAACCTTAGGCTGGGTAGATGGTAAGTGGTTTATATACCATTGAATCGGTTGTGTTAAAATTCAGATTAAACACTGTTTCAGTGGGTATCAGGACATCTCCCCCCGTGGACATTTCCCCCTCCCCTACTCCTCCGCGAACATTTTTCCCTGAACTCCATCCATCAAATTGGACTGGGGAGGGTCCAGGGGTAAAATGTTCGGTGGTATGTGTCGGGAAGGGCAGGGGGTTGTCGGGGGAGATGTCCTTGACTCTTTTTAGTGTGCCCAAATTTTTTACCGGGTGACTTGGAAGACTTTTAACCCCGATGCTCAAACATTTTCCCGTGCTCCTGCATACGTTTGCGTACAGCAAACTACGTAGTATCGTTATCAGTGGAGTAAGCACTTTACCCTGTCCCAGAGCAAAACTTAGTTATTGTCCCCTTCGCATAAAAAATGTTGATCAATGGGAATCCTGTAATTAAATCATACACATCTTCTAAAAACGCTGCAAACCCACTTTTATATAAGAATATTCGTCTCTTTGACTGAATGAATGCAATCAAAACACGCTCAATATGAACTTGTCGATGATTAGGTATAATGAGATATGAATGATATTTTTAATGTAATAGTTTCCATTAGTTGGTAAACGTAAGGAGGATTTCCATTGGATAACATTTATATATGAGATCAGGTTGAGCTGCGATTATTTTTTTATAAACTATACGATAAATACTTTTAGCTAAAGTATTCATACGGTAGAATGAGAAAGCAAAATAAAAGCAAAATATTAAAAATTAAAAGCGAAAAGAACATAAACGAATTAATAAAATTAATATGAAAGACATCATAAAACATTTGATTTTGTGTTTGTTTGTTTTTTAGATTTTCTGTTTTAAGTGTGGTATAATCTGTCAGTTGCCAAATGACACCGCGAATAAGCCCTATACAGCAGTATAGACCTGCAGGTGCTATTTACTGTCTCTTTCGGCAAATGATAAACGCAGAAAAATCAACATTAAAATCTAACATAGTGACTCTAAGACGATTAATTTTTTTATAATGAATGCTTCTATAAATTTGTGACTCTGAAATGATTCTTTTTCATAGTTTATGCATCACTAAAATAAGGACTCTGTGATGATGTTTGTGCTCTTCTATGCGAAAGATAAATATCTTCTATATATTTGATACCAACATAAATTTAGATTTTTTGACAGAATGAAAACGTATGGCATACATTTTTTCATTTAATGTTTGAAAATAATGGACCCATGAGACTATTTACGGACTGAAGAGTTATTTATGTGTCATTGACTCTGGTTAATTATATACCTGCATTTAACACCTACCTTGGAAATAGGAAGACTATTTCGTCAGAGCTATTTATAAGACATGATAAGAAGACGACATTGCGTGCGTCAAAAAGGACTCATTTCAGATTATGTTGTCTTTACGTTGTTATGGTGACAACATGATAAAATGCTGTACTTATGTCATCTTAATAACATGCTGCTACAATATAATAACCAAAGTCTGTAATTTTGTAGTAGATGTGAGCATATTGCAATCGGTAACTCTTCCTTACGTATGCCACTTAAATATATCGCCATTATGGTTACAGCTCACAACTTCCATAACCAAAATTTATAACATAGAACGCAAAATTAGAGTATGCAAGATTCGCTCAAAATGATTCTCAGCAGTTTTATTTATAAATAGTTCCATAGATAGCTTAAAATACAACATTTAGCTACGTCTATCCGAACCCAAGATATCCACGTGCACAATAACACACCCTCAGTACAATGCGTTTTGGGACGAAAATCCTCCTTCAAATTTCCAAAGTTTAATGAACATGATAACATCTCGTCGAGACTGTGGCGTCATCATCTACAACTACCCCTGGTAATATCACTTGGAAAATATTCGGAAATTATTTGAAAAACTGAGTAATACAAATTTGATAATTAATTTAATTAGTTTGTGTTAATTGTTATGACATAATGTGAGACACGGACAAGTTAAACTTATAGGTCAAATTTATCTATATATTCCCTGTGCCTATGAAGAAAAGTAATGGATGCAATTTGGGGATATGTTTGGATATCCATGATTGCCGAATCGAAGACCAATATGTTGATTAAGGAAACCAAGTTTTGTTGGTCTCAAAAATTTGCAGAAGTCTTTAATAAATTAAAGGTCATACTTAAGACTGCACCTGTTCTTTCTTCTCCATACTACAGTTAGTCATTTAAAATGTTAGTTGATGCAAGTGAGGTTGGCAGAGTATTTGTTCAAGAAGACAACAGTGGTGTGGATTATTCAGTGTGCTATTTTCAAAACAAAATCTAGAGATATACAGAAAATTATTACACAATCAAGAAGAAATGTTTGACTTTGATATTGGCTTTGCAACATTTTAAAGTTTATATTGGTTCAGCTCGTTCTCTGATTATTTTACTCAATAATAACAACCACCTTACTTTCAATACCAAAATAAAAACCAAAATCTGATGTTGCGGTATACAACATTGACATTAGGCACATCAAGAGGAAAGAAAATATAATTGTTGATGCACTGGCATATGTATAGAAGAAAACTTGTGTTATATATAATTTGTGTAATTCGTAAGATGTGTGTAATTTTATATATCGCAGTGTCATAGGTATATTTCATTAATATAAAAGTAAAGATTTATTGAATGAATCTTTTGTTCCTTTATGAGGGGAATTGTTATGTATATTTAATTTTTATTTGGTATTGTCTTTTGTTCATGATTTTATGTTATGTATACCTAATTTGCATTATGTGATTTAACTTTGTCCATAATTGGAGGTAGGAGTTTGGGCTTACCTCAATAACATCATTTTGTTAACAGCATATGAAATAGCTATTTTTTTCTATCATTAATATGTGTAGACATGTGTACCTGATTTAGAGTTATAGAGTCTGACTATAAGATTCGAGAAACCATTTTTGATTGCAGTTTGATGGAAATCTCCATTAAGATTACCCTCATCCTGGTCCTCATATTGAGTAAGAAGTCTTGGATTTTATAAAAGGGAATATTAAACACAGATTTTGCATTCCTACTGTAACATCTCACTAGTTCAATCAGTTTTAAATTGTTTAATTTTAATTTTATGAGATTTATTTACCTAAAGTATTCACTGGAATTACAAAGGGTTCAATAATACGTTCGGACTAAATCACTATTTTGCGATTAATGTGATTTAATTTGGGATTATATCACTGTGAAACAGCGAGACCAAAAGCACATCAACACTATTCCAGGTACATCAGCACATTTAAGAACTTAATTCATTCGGAACACGGGCAGGTTCATGCGGATTACTTTATAGTTTTGGAATTACGACAGAGCTTTTAAAACTATTTGGGTAATCATTCACAATACTGTAAGTTCTTTTAAAATTTGCACTTTGTGTTTTAAAAAAATAAATTATCTCTTGAAGTGTACAAAACTTATTGGCTTTCGCTCTTTAATGTTATTTAGGTTAAGATCACAGAATAGTAATAATGCACATATACATATTTTTTTCAAATGTTCACTCGCATGTTATTACATGTCTCGAAAGACTGGTTCACTTTTGGCAGGTATAGACTCAAAGAATGAAATCTGAATGTACAGCAAAGCCTAACGGTTACTTACATATATTATCGTAAATGCGAGTGAATCTTTGACTACACATAGCTCGTTCTCGCAATAGTCTTCCCAGCATAATAACATACAGATGTACAGAACAAGAAAAGTAAAGGGAGGCTATTCTGGCAGAAAAAAACTAATAGGTAAGAGTTAGTTTCTTCCCTTCGTAACAAAGCTTCCATTAAAAAAAAAATAAAAAAAGCAGCTTTTCTATAATAGAGCTTGGATATAATTGTATGTGTGAGCAAACTTTTACGTCTCAGAAAACAGAAATTTATATTTGCATGGAATAGAACTGAAAGTCATTCCTGTTCCAAGCAGCTGAACTATTTTCCGCCAAATCCCGCAAGCAGTTTCGCATTCTAAATAATGCGTTCTGGGGTTCAGTTCTAGCAAAATGAACCTCGTTTGCATTCGGTGCTATCGATGTCCTTCGATGATGGAATCAAGTTCCAGTTCTACAGATAGACGACATCCTGGAATCATTCACAAATAGCATCCACGCAAATATGGACTAGTTCTGCTACTTTTCTTAACGCCTATGCAAGAATGCACAATCAATTTAATTTGCAAACAACATCAACTGGTATTTAGCTATGCCAGGGCATAAAGATAAGTTCTTTGTAGTCCAATATTTCTTTTGTGAGACCTGTAATTCTTGAAAGAGATTATGACTTTAAGTCTTCCAAAGGTTTTTATGATACACAAACGTACGTATCCCATAGGAATAAATCCTGTTTGGAAATTATTCAACGAGGAAGTTTATTTGGGAATTGCAATCAAATGAACATGCTTGATTCTAATAAAGCTGAGTTTTCGTCCTTTTCTAAACCCCACGTTCACCGTTATGACTACATTTTATCGTTTACACAAAACTTTCTCCTTCATTTAAGGTACCTTTGTAGCTATAAATGTTTGTGTCGGTTTGTTATTGTTATTTCCTGTTAACAAAATGACGCGTTAAATTCGTACATTTTAAAAAAGTCATAAAGTTTATTTTTTTGTTTTTAGTTACATTAAATAAACACTTAAAATATCTCTAATTACTGTTTTGTCAAGAAATAATGTAAAATTTCACAGTTTTTTCTTTAAAACTCAGACATATGAAAGAAAAACAAACTACAATCACTTATTTTTACATTTCAAACTTTTATTTTTAACACAATTTAAGTCGATTAAACACCTAGCGCACATCCGACGTCTTCTACAATACAATGAGATTGTTGGGCTACTTCTTCTTCATACAGTTATGCACGACTAGGCTTCACACAATTCAATATATTTTACTAATATCCTAATTCAATGACTTCACTGTTTCTATGACCGAATGTTTTATGTGACTTATTTATCCACATAATTTCAAAGTCTACATCTAAATGAAAAAAACAACATCTTTTACGATATATTTCATGACTGCACGAATGAATATATTTCTTCAAAATTTCTTTTTTCAGACTGTAAGCTGTTCTGCTTATTACTTTCACATCTACATGTAATGCATACACCTGTACATTTTCAACGTATACCTATAATTTAAATGACCGTATGCATGTTCCTATATCCACGCCAAACACGCTAGAATCTTACCCATGTTTTATATGATGACATGACAAGGAGTAGGGGTTATATATTTGGTTAATATAGTTTAGTACATACTAGTGTATAGGGAACTTAAGTGACAATGTACTAAATAAAAAATATTTTACTATAAGTATTCTTATTCAGGATGGAAATAAAAAGTTTAGTTAATTCAAATGAATACAGCCAAATGTGTGCCTCGCCGATCAACTATAGGTACCAATAGATCCAATATCATCAACTACATGTGAAATTCTGATCCCTTGATCTTGTAAGCAATGATTGACATTTGCATATGTGTGACATGTACCATGTACTTATTGATATCAAATGTGTCAATATAATTCAAATGATCTGTTTGAACATATTTTTATATATTTTTAAGAGTGTCAACTAACAATTATGAATTAAATGTGCTATCAGCCGATTCTGCAATACCGCACTCCACCAAAGCACTAAATTTAAATATTTTGCCCTACATAAGCATATTCATGACGTAAATAACATTTTGGGATATTTTAAGTGCGTACAGCCAGATATGTGCCTTACAGATCCACTATAGGAACAATGAGATCCTATATGATGTACTAAATGTGAAAGTCTGATCCCAGACATTCTAAACTATATGATCATTTTTGTAGCCATGTCAAAATATTATATACAAAGTCATTTCCAAATAAATCTGTTTGAATATTTCTTTAGCTTATCAGTTATCAATTATTATTAGTATTTAATAACGCATAAGGTAAACGGTTCATTAGAATTCCCATAGTATCACTCAGGTCATAATAACGCATTACGTCAATCAATGTCTTAACCAAACTGAACAAGAGGCCTACAGTGGAATGCTTTTGTGTCCAACTTACATGATTTTCTGTTATCTTACTTCCAAAGGTACTTTTTTTTGGAGAAAGTATTTTTCCGCCTTACGTGATTTTTCTTTCGACGTTTTCCATTCTCTGACAGTTTAAAATGATTTCGCAGGCAAGTTGAGTAGGTCTTGCTATAAAGAGTTTTGCTGTCCATCCTCTCAATACCATATAACCATGTTTATAAACAATTACAAACAGATATGTGTTACTCAGGAAGTCACCCCATAACACACACATAAATCAAGTTCTTGGACCCATAATATACAGTTTAATTGACCTAAAGCCACAATATCAGATAGAAATCAGTCTTCATGTATTTTAAAATAAAGATCTAATTTTAACATTCAAATATGTTGTTTCAGATAAACTTTGACAAATATTCATCTTTGCAGTTTGTATATGGTGTAGGAATACATGCATGCCGACAATATTTAATATCATTCCCAATACATGATATACATCTGCATTTTGAGGGAAGAAAAAAATTAATTTAATTTTTTTAAATAAAATCTTTTGTTTTTAAAATTTGTTATTCTATTTCTTAAGTCAGGATATACAACATGTTAAAATTTGATGTGTCTATTATTAATAATCTGCATTTTATTCCAATTTAAAATGTATTAAATACTGCACTGTTTACATTTAGTACATTAGAATTACAGCAAAAACAAAATAAATAAAATACTCGCAATGTCACTCAAAAATATCGCTTGAATGACTCGACTGGTCCTGCGTTTATACTTATAACATCAAGCTGGCTCTGGTCTATCAGGTAACTATTTTAGACATTGACCTTTTCATGACCTTTCTCATTGTCCAATAAGGAGACTTTCTCAAGTTGCTGCTAATAGAAATTTCAACTGGTTCAACCGGATGTTAGTATGTATTGTTACTAAACATATTCTGCTAATTTCCTGGTGCTTTGGGGCGACAATAATTTATTAAGGTGAGTTTGGGCGCAGAATAAAATATATAGCCCTATATCACGAATCAGACATTCTTGTGACTTCTTGAAGCTGAATTCTAAATATGAATCCGTTTCTTTCCGTCGTAACGGAAGTTGCCTACACAAATTAAGAAGAAATTAAAGGGGATTTAAATTATCGTTCGCAACGCCAAAATACACCATTGAGAGTTTAATATTTAAAAGGAATATAAACCATTATGTAAGAAAGAGAGCGGGTATTACCAATTTCAGATACATTTAAGCATCCTTTACCGCATAATCTAAAGTTAATGAAGGCCGATGCGTCAAGCTGACTTCTATTTTAACTTACTGCCATTTTATTGAGTGCTACAAATTTGGCCTAGATAAACCACTATTGGTTATTTTCTTACTAATGGGCCATCCATAAATGACGTCAAGCGATTTTAGCCGATTTTTGACCCTTTCTCCTCTTGACACATCGTCACAAAAAGTCAGGCCCCTCAAATATGACGTCACAAAGAGCTGCCCTTACCCTAGCCGCCTGAAAAACATTATTTCAACCTTGCTTTGTCGACACCATTGGACCGGAAACGGACGAATGCTATCTGGAATAAGCCACTATATGAATTGTAGCGGTGTTGGTAGTTCCAGACGAGTCCATTTTAATTTGAGCTCATGCACGATACACTTAAGTTAATTAAAACGTCATTAAATAAATTGTAAGCAATCCAAAAATTAAGAATAAAAATAAAATGGAACTTTTATTTAAAGTTGCGCATTTTGATGTGACTTCACATTTCTTAAACACCCTTCTCCCTTCGTCATACATGTGTGACCCCTACTTCCCTAGATGTGTGACGTCATTTATGGACGGCCCCTAAATTTCACTGCTATCCTTAGCACTAACAGATTGTTATTATCATAATATCAGTTAATTTATACCTATGTGAAAAGGATCATTTTTGTTCCCGAAAAAGTAAACAAACAGTAAACATCTGATATTACCGTAAAAAATATACTCTAAGAGTAGGTACATAAGTTTGGTTACTAGCAGGGTAGACATGCGTAAAATAAAAAAATAAAAACTTTGCTTGTTTCGAGAGAATAACGGTTTGTTTCATCCTTTTATAATCTCGAGAATTTCAATCAAGAATTTTATTTGATCTTCTCATAAATAGGAAAAAGCAGGCAATGTATAAGAAACAACGACAGAGCAAAATTAGAATCCTATTAATATACTTCTTTATATTAGAACTACACTAAAACTAACTGTAGACATTTTACGAGCGAGTGAGGAAAGACAAACCGTGATAGCCCACACTATTTACGCCACGCAGAGCTCAGCTCCACAAACGCTGATGATAATCTCAGCAGTAATTAATGGTTTCAGCAAGTAAATCAACGTCGTAGTAGTAAATCTTCATACATCATTACTTTGAACCAGTACAAGGGCAAATAACTCTGTCCTTGTCCTAGAAATTACATAACTTTTAGCAGAGTAGGTCATCAAATGGAACAAAGAACTGTATTACCTCTAATATTTTATACACCATCATTTCATACAAATTATGATCATGACATGTGTACAGCGCCGGTATCGTAAGTGGTTAGAGTATCCACCTCTGATGCGGGAAGTCGTGGGTTGGAACCCCGGTCTAGTGATGTCAATGGTACTAGCAGCTGCATCGCTTGGCGCTCTGCATTTAAGAGGTTAGTGTTATGATTTGTTCATTTTCTCTAACTAAGGTTTCGATATGAAAACTTTATCTACACCTTATCTGATCGAACAGATATTTTAGTCCTTTGTCCTAGTGACATCTATTGGACTGCATGAGTTGCCTCCCTTAGTTTGTAATTACAAATAACAAATAGCGTGTAACAGCGGCGCATTGTAGGAATCACGGCACTAATTCAGTTCCCATAGTAAACCTATGCGAGCACCATATTAAAAATTCAATAACTTAACATTTTTGAATGCTCATGACCAAACCTCTAGTTATCAGTATATATGAAATCAGGAAGTCAGATTCTGTGCACATGAAAGGATATGAGCCGCAGTATTTTCCGGACTTGCATATGTTTGAAAGAGTCCGGTGCTAATTGTAGTAATGAGTGTTCCATACTCAAGACTATTAAAGGACTGAAATTCCATCAATAAAATAAGGTCTCTATTTTTATTCAATTTTATCTACAATAAGGTCTCAATAGATTTTTTTCCTAAAACATAACTTGCATTATTAACCAATCGTGGTCCGCCAAACCCGTATATACTCTATTCAATGTTCACCCATATCTAGGCTGGATCCCATTTTTCAATTCAATTAGCACCGTGTATCCTGTAAATCGGACATAAATGGTGGAGGCAGTTGATTTATAAAGGAAACTTTGTAATTTTGACATCGAAAGTATGACTACGTACTAGAGGGAAACCATTATAGGAGTATTTGAGTGAAAGTTATTTATGCAAACACGGACAATCAGTGAAAAATTGCTTGTTTATCAGCCCATATAAGTTGTGCGCTTCCCTCGTCTCGATCATGTCGAAACAGTGTTCAAATTTTAACAACATAATTTTGATTGGATGAGGTGGCTTCCCGTAGGATCCAATGAAATTCACAGACCCGACGCACCTAAATATTTTGCTCGATACTCCAAGGTGTAGATAGGTTTATCACATCAGAAACTTATTTAGAGAAGATGTGACTTGTTAGCCTTGTGTCAGGATTATGTGACTGGCTTGGGAATGATGCGCAAGTGCTAGACATTACTATAAACTGCTACAATGCAGACATCATAGCGATATGACTGAATTTTTTAAAGCTACGTTATAAATCCAAATCACTCATATATGATTGTGATGTGTCGAATTTTGAAAACTCTTAGAAGCTTTGGTTAAAGGAATTGTATCAAAGTCAACTTAATTAAAGTAGAAAGGGCTAGAGATAGTTAGATGATTATTTTCATTTCATCTCTGAACGTCAAAACGGAATTCGTTCTAGCAGACGTAACATAACCGAGTCAGATACTATGGTACAAGAGAATGACATAAGACCCTTCCCCAAAATCGACCGGTTAAAGGCAGCAGCTGGCTATAGATGATTGTTCAAAGTAATGATTAATTACGGCATGATTAGTTGTTTACTTGTCTTGTCAATCCAAACATTATACGGAACAGGTTTAGGACACAGTCTATTCCGATTGGTTAATATGGATTTATGGGCGTAACTCTTTAAGAAATTAAAGGTTTTACTTTAGGAAAATTCTTTAGTCTTCAATCTTTCGCGAGGAAAGTTAGGTGGACTCCGAATTCGTAGCAAGTACGTTTTCGTTATAGAGTAAGGGGCCAGATAGTTGTCTCAGTTAAGAGACGGACTATACGAGAGATTCGTGGAAACGAATAAAGAAACGGCAAAAGGTATGCAATCTTAGTTTCCCGATTTTAATATGTTATTTCATTTGTTGATCTATTTCAAATGTATTCTTGATATGGTGTATGTATGTATTTTTTCATTTTGCAGGATTTTAGTGAAATGCTAGTCATGACATTTTATTCTTTGATTTTCTAATTATCAATTCATTTGGAGAAGTGGCAAGATTGAATGTAATTAAAATTTCATTAGATTAGTTGACAAGATTGCGTGTAATTGAATCTTTAATACATAGGAGTGATTAGGAATTTTCATGAATGATTTAAGGAATGATGGACAATATTTCATCGTTTTATGAATAAACTCTGTCTAAAATGAGTATGACCTAACATTACATGTATATCCATATACTAGTTTGTAATATTTAATTGATCACTTAAGTGAATATCTATATACTAGTTTGTAATATTTAATTGGTCGAGTAAACAATTTTAGAATAGTTAGATCTGGAGGTCTAAGCCATATGTAACTTAACAGAGTAAGAAGTCAATGGGGGTTTACATACAGGTTCATACGGCTGAGTTGAATTTAATTGACCATCCCTAGCGTGACCCGAATTAAGGTCAGGACAAGCATTGACCGTTTATGTAAACATAACAGTTAGGGAGCAAGGAGTTACTGCGGCAGAATTTATGCCTTTTGTTTTCTGAGCCCAATTAGTGTAAAAATACAGATATACTTGGGAATGTGACCTATTGTCTATTGCGAGATATTTTATTTATTGAAGGAAACAGCTTTCCTGAATTCACATGAGAAATCCCTGAACAATCACAGGACCAGAACAAGTTCTACGCAGAAATCTAAGTCCAGAGACGATTGTTAAGTCAGAGTTCGATGGACAAGAGTCCAAGACGAAACAGCTAGACAAAGATCGGCAGAGCAGGGACGAACGGAAGTCTTGATGTCCGCATAAAATAGGTGATGAAGTCTCTCATCGTTGCACTCAAAGGTCACATCTCATTGGCAATGGGGATAGCAATTTAACGTTGAAAGTAATTTTACATTTAAAGAAATTTGTATTGTCTTTTTATTTGAGTACATGATAGTACCATTTTCCTTCTTTTGTAACCAAGTCATTGATTTCTTTTCATTTTAAATTCTGTTGATAAACTGATTAAATTTTATATTTGTTCATTGAAACGGGGCTCGTTTTGTTATTTCTTCAATATACTTGTTCAGTGATCTGCATTCTTCTTTCTATCTATCCACACTGGGTAAAGTACACCGCGGAGGTCATTCCCTAGCAACGAACAGTAGTGAAAGAGGTTGGTGTGTATTGCACGCCGCCAATTTGTCACAATGATCATAGGTGCACGCTAATATTTCAAACAGCATCAACGCATAAAAAGTGGGATTAAATTTGGCCCCTTGAATCGGAGTACAGAAAACATTTTTCTTCTTAAAATGTTGCATATTTTGCTTGCCAAGAATATAATTATCTTTATATTAATATTTATATGTACACCATAAGAAAAGGAAAACGATAGAGGAAAATTATGCATATTGCAGTAGACTAAAATACTTATATTTAATTTAAACTGTGTACCTAACATTTGTCCATGATTGTAAGTCAATTAATTTAAACATGATGTATTAATAGCTGACTTTTGTTGATGGTTATAAGTTGTAAATAGCATGTATTTGAGTCTGGAACATTCTAGGCTAAGTTTATTTACAATTAGACTGGAGTTGTCTTCTGGAATAACTCACATTTATGTCAAGTGAAAACGTGTATAAAAGAGGATTTGATAAACAAGTAATTCATTCCTGTTTAAGGTCACTCTGTGGGAATCCATCATCAAAGTTTGCAGTTGTGATGTTCACACAGACAGAATTCAAGAAGAATTTTTTTTATTTATTTAATTTATTTATTGGAATTACCTAAGAGATCATAGGATTTTGGACTAATACATTACTTGGTATTTTTGCGAATTCGCTCTAATACATTATCGATCGCATTATTTTCTCATATCAGAACATTCAAGACTATTGAAATTCATTAGGAACACTCATTATTTTTGTACTTGTGATAGGACATTTAAAATTATTTTGAATTTAAGTTACAATCTCTTGCAGTTTCATTTTGTATTATAGAAAAATAAATTGCTTGTTGATTTTACTTAAATTGTTGGTTTTCTTTTGTTTCTGTCACATATTGTAAAACCTTGATACGCAACCGTATGTTCGTCTTAGGCAGACACATCATCTAACTTTCAAGAAAATCGGAAACTGTCATTTTAACAACTCGAACATCTATCTGTTCCCCCATGTCATAAATCCACTTTTTATTAGTTATGGATGGCTGGTTGCTTTCTTTTCATTTTTATAACGGATCTTTTAAACTCAGTATTGACAATATTATGCTCAGGAAACTTGATCCACGTTCCTTTTCCATGGAATTGCCTAGCCAGCAGAACCTCTGCATGTGATTATCGCACGACCCCTGAGACCGACGATCTATTCAATGGGCCACCTATAGTTAATCAAAACCCTCAAGATCCCGAATCTGAGTGTAGAATCAGTGATCAAATTCAATGATATGCAAGTCTGACTATAGTAATACCAATCACGTTCCTAAATTCTTGATTAAAACTGATAAGAAAATTTATTAAAATAATAAACCAGGGTTCCCGAGAAAGACGCCTCACGAAATTAAAATAATGAACAATTTGAAGAAAAAAATATCGTCTAAAATAAATTATGCGCGAAAATCAAACACCAAATAAGAGGAGTAAAAGGTGTTTGTATGTGTGTATGTTTGTGTGTGTGTGTGATTTGGATTTTTAACGTAGCTTTGACAATTTTTCAGTCATATCGCTACGATGTCTGTAGTGTGGCAGTCGTTGTGATGTCTAGCACTGGTGCATCATGCCGGAGACATGTAGAATGAGGTCACACCCAGTCACATTATCCTGACACCAGGCTGACCAGTCCTAACACTATCCTATTAAATCTAAGCGCCATGCGAGGCAGCTGTTAGCATCATTGTTATAAGTCTTTGGTACGACTCGGAAGGGGATCGAAACCGTAACCGCTCGCATCCGAGGCGGACGCTCTGACCACATAGTTTAAATTACTAAACAAAATTTGTTATTCCAATCAAAACTATTTAGATATAGTTATATTACTTCCCAGGCTAATTGGTGATAGCTTGATGTTGATTGTTGTTGTAGTTGTTGTTGTCGTAAGGCGCTAGGACTATACTTTTGCGGACAGAATTAATTTAGAAAATCAATACTTTCATATCAAAAGCAAAAGGTATATTAAATACATTAGCCTCTAACAAAACAAATGTGTGCTGGATTGATCATTAATGTGTCTTTTATTGCCACTCAACTCTCATTATTGCAGAAAGATAAAAGATTTCAATTTAAATTATTACAAGCTAAGAACTAAGTATTTATTTATATTCCTCATATATCGCTACAATGATCATATAAGGCTTCCACGATTAAGCGAATAAAAAAAAGTCTTCTTCAAATTAATATTGCATAGGTTTAATGAGAGAAAATCAGTGGATAGTTTCAACGAAAGTCAGTGGTATATTTACTACAAAACGTTTGTGATAAATTGTCGCCGTTCACAACACACCAACCTCTTCCACTACGGTTCACTGCTAGGGCATGACCTCCCGCGGTGTAATTTACCCAGTGTGGATAGACAGAAAGAAGAATGCAGATCTGTGAACATGTATATTGAAGAAGTTAACACAACGAACCTCCTTTCAATGAACAAATATAGAATTTAATCAGTTTAACAACATAATTTAAAATGAAAAGAAATCAAATACTTGGTTACAAGAAGGAAAAATGTATTAACATGTACTCAAATAAAAACTACAATACAATTTGTTTCCTATTACTTGTCAGTGACAGAACTAATTTAATTCTTCATTGCTTACGAGATGTGACATTTGAGTGCAACGATGATCGACATCATCACATAACTTATCCGGTCATCGAGTCTTACGTTCGTCCCTGCTCTGCCAACCTCTGTCTAGCTGTCTGGACCTGGACTCTTGTCAGTCGAATTCTGATTTCACAATCGTCTGGACCCAGCCTTCACTTCGGCTCATACTTTGCTCTGGTCTTTTGAAATGGTACAGGGATTTTCAGGGAATACCAGGAGAGTTCAGGAAAGCTGTTTTGATTCAATAAATAAAATGTCTCGCAATAGACAATAGGTCACATTTCCATATATATATATATATATATATATATATATATATATATATATATATATATATATATATATATATATATATATATATATATATATATATATATATATGTGTGTGTGTGTGTGTGTGTGTATGTATATATATATATATATATATATATATATATATATATATATATATATATATATATATATATATATATATTCGGCTCAGAAAAAAAAAGGCATAAATTATGTTGTACTCACTTTCATTAATTCCTATGTTTACATAAACGGTCATTGCCTGTTATGACCTGAATTCGGGTCAGGCTAGTGGTGTAGTGGTGGTTATTAAATTCCACTCCACGCTACGACGTATGTGCCCGTATTTAATACCCCTGGACTTCTTACATTAAACTATCTAGTAGTGTTATATTACATATTGCTTAGACCCTCAAATCTAACTATTCTAAAATAGTTTACATGATCAATTAAATGTTACAACTAGTACAGGATATACACTCAATACATGTCATACTAGACAAAGAGTTAATTCATAAAACTACGAAACATTATCCATCATTTATTAAGCTTAATTCTTAAAGATTCCTACGTATCGAATATTCAATTACATTCAATCTTGTAAATTCTTTCAACGAACATTCAATTACATGCAACCCTGTCAATTCTCCAAATGAATTAGAAAATCAAAGAATAAAGTGTCCTGACCAACATTTCACTAAAACCCGGCAAAATGAAATCATACATACATACGTCATAACATCAATACATTTGCAAGTAAATCAACAAATGAAATAACATATTAAAATCGGGAACCTAAGATTGCGTACCTTTTGCCGTTTCTTATTCGTTTCCAACGAACCTCACGTATAGTCTGTCTCCTATCTGAGACAACTATCCGGCCCCTTACTCAATAACGAAAACGTACTTGCTACGATTTCGGAGTTTCTTCTAACTTTCCTCAAGGAAGATTGAAGACTGAAGAATTTCTTCAAAGCAAAACATTTAATTCCTTACAAAGTTACGCCCATAAATTACTATTAACCAATCAGATTCGACTGTTTCTTGAATCTTCTGCGTAGAAGTTTTGATTGTCAAGACAGCTAATCATACCGTAATTAACGTTCCTTTGAACAATCACTTATTACAAGCTTCCCCCTTTAAACGGTTGATTTTGGAAAAGGGTCTTATATCATTCCCTTGTACCATAGCATATGACACGGTGGCGCTCTACAGTTTCGTATTTAGCATAGGGTTAGAAATTTAAAGAAAAAGAGTTTCCGAGGGTTTCCCCACTAGTTATACTGGCTTTCTAAAAGAGACTTTGTATATCTTGTTCAAAGAACCTTTAATTCCCTTTATTTTGATGTATGATTGATGGGTGTAATATGGATTAGAGAATATACAGCTTGGCCTTACTTCAGTTGTGCACCTTTCAAAAAAGTGCTAGCTCTACTTGCTCATTTTCACTTCTCGAACTTCAGAAGCAAATTGTAAAAAATAGAGCAGATAACTTTTTTACATTGTATGTATTTGGTAATTAATTCATTGCACTTTTAGAAGCTGGTATTGTCTAGTTTGGCAAAATTCATTTTCTATATTTTATTAGCAGCCAAGAATAGTGTACTTTAGACAAATTCAGGTTGATTTTTTGGAGCACAAGGGAGCAGTCATTTAAGTTAGCAGTGTCCTAGGATCATGTAAAATTTCCAAAAGTACAATATCCAAAGAAATTTCAGCCACATTACATGACAGTTGTATATAGGTATGCCAACATTCTCTCCACTATGCATGATTAAATTGTAAACAACTTCACCTTACATACATCACTCTCAAAAGTACATAATAATTGGTGAGCGCCACCATAAAGTGTATATTGGTATTATTTTTATTTTTGTATGATTTAATTTTGATTGCATGGCTGAAATATTTAAGTCGAAAGCATCCTTTGTAATAATTGTTCTGTATTTCCCGCTTCAGAACAGCATTTATTAGAGTCAGAGTCTCAAAAAGGTACAGCCCCACCTCCTTCTGATAAAAAGTGAACAATTTTAAAATGCGCATTGCATTTTGTCAACATAGCAACCAGTAGGTTAAAGTTTCGACCCGACCAACATGGGTATGTCAGATTGCTTGCCAGTAGATTCCTGCGGTTTGGTGGTTGTTCTATGGGTCTAATTAAATTGTCATCCATGTATTAACATTTCATGTCCAGAAAAATGGGGCTAAACCAAACAAACAAAATCGAAACAAACTTAAATAAGACCTGTGTAATGATGCAATCAGGAAGATACGCCCACAGTATATCGAATTTGTCAAACTACTGTATTTTTATCTGAGTGGACTAAGCCCTTAAATCTCTATTATAACGAAAGGTCAACGGATCTGTCATTCTTGTAGACCTAATGCTACGGCTAAATTTATCCTGCAAAGATATGAATAGCAAAATCAAATTAGAACGTAAATTTGCTATAAAATGTGTAATAAACACAAACAAAAATCTGAAATAAAACAAAGAACGCTATTCATCATAGCAGGCATCATAAAATTGCTTGAGTAATAGGCAGTAAATTTCCTTTTACTACTCTGTATCTTTATATATATATATATATATATATATATATATATATATATATATATATATATATATATATATATATATATAGATAGATAGATATATATATAGATATATAGATATATATATAAAGAGATATATATATATATATATATATATATATATATATATATATATAAATATATATATATATATATTTTTATATATATATATATATATATTTTTATATATATATATATATATTTCTTTATATATATATATCTATATATCTATATATATATCTATCTATCTATCTATATATATATATATATATATATATATATATATATATATATATATATATATATATATATATATATATATATAATAAAAATCATATGGCGAATAACAACCCTTTCAAGCGCACTGGATCCACCAAGCAAAGAATCACGTGTGTCAGGGATTGATTAAGACAGATGCAATAAACTTACGACGAACAGTGCGAAACTAGCAACTAACTAGCCTGAGCGCTTTCGACTCTTAAAGAGTCTTTTTCAAAAGCAAATACAAAACAGATACAAAACGAACAAATAAACACAAAAACGTTGTTTTTGTAAAACTCTACATGGCTGTCTCCACATGAGTTAAACCTATAGATACATTGTCTCAACCAGCCTATATAGACTTGTTGCAAATATATATATATATATATATATATATATATATATATATATATATATATATATATATATATATATATATATATATATATGTGTGTGTGTGTGTGTGTGTGTGTGTGTGTGTGTGTGTGTGTGTGTGTGTGTGTGTGTGTATTGTTATTGTGGTAAACAATGTTCACTAAAATCAATTCGTCCCTGCCACCCGAGGTGGTCGTACGCGAGTGCCCGCTTTCATAGCGCTCGGCCACCACACTTAACCTCATCCAAGGTCGACATGCATACTAAAATAACACCCAATATGGCCATAGAACACAATTAATTTTACTATATAGTCTCTACATTTGTTTCTCAGTATTGAACTTTCCACTGTGTGACAATCAATACAAATTATGTTAAGATAAAATACCTTCAAAGATGACTTTACGTTGAAGTTCTTTTCAAGGGTTGACCTGCATTTTTTTGAGAGGCTGAATTGTAAACAGAATACCATGCAACGGAACACAGATTTCACGTCCGAATCATCGCCATGGCCTCATTAATCAATATGCACTGTCGCCGAAATACACACAGACAAGCACATCATAAGCTCATATTCTAAAGAATTAACAATTACCTTTAAATCCTTACTAAGAATGCCAAAATCTACCTCTTGTATCACCACCAAACGGAGACAGGAAAAATTTATCTAAAAATAGACTGGGACTACATTCGTGGGTACTGAACCGGAATTATTGTGTTCTGATTCCATATCATACAGTAAGGTTTCCTCTCACCATTTACCGTAGCTACCATGGTGTTAGACGACTCCACTGTTCTCTTGTCCTTAACAGTAGTCGCACCGACAGAATTAACCGTTGTCGGACGGTACTTTCTACAGTCCTTAACAACATGGCCTGGTTTATTGCAGCCGTAACACACCGTCTCACTCTTCACACTGCGATATCCTTCTCCACCCCCTTAGTCTTCCCCGACCCTCGGAAATGTTCTCGGCTGAAATTCCCGCCTTTCCAGTATTAAGCACTGCATTATTTCAATCAACAAATGTCTGCGACTGTGCTGAATACCAAAATCAGTTCTACGCAGAACAAAGCTTTAACCCCGCTTGGTAAGTTTAAACAAACTCGGCCCTAATTAAAAACTAATAACTTCTGGCCTTGCCTGAACTAATCTGTACTTTATGGCTTGAACAAGACTGCCATCTCTCCATAAATCTCGTTAATAGTACATGTATGCAACTAAGTGTGTTCTACTATAATTAATTCTAGCAAAGAAGATCGACCTAAAAATTTGGTCATATATATATATATATATATATATATATATATATATATATATATATATATATATATATATATATATATATATATATATATATATATATATATATATATATTGCTTGCTGAGTATATCTAGTGTGCTAGTATTATTTCTAGTCCATTACCTTTGGTTGTATACTTTGTGAGGTGTATGCTCTACCACTTTTTACCTGCGTTATGAAGTGTGCTGGAATTGTTCACTCGCGTACTACTGAACCAAACCTAGTGATAATATCGGATGAGCGTATCGTGACCGCCAACTACACTTTCAAATATTGGGTATACGAGGATTATTGCTATGTCAATATTTTTTTATACCAGCATGCTGCAAGTATTAATCGTAATTTTTAAGATTGAAAAGTAAAAATGAAGGATTATATTTAGGTATATTTATTTACAAATAGAGAATAAGCAATGTTGTTCATCATAGCTTTTTTTCATTTATAAATAATGAAGATTCTGCCGCCCCTGCCCACATAAAAAATGACTGAGCCTTAGTCACCTACCCAATATAAGTCCAGCTGCAAATAACATATACCATTATGTCTTTGCATAATGAGCCCGGATCTATGATGTGTTCTATTTTTTTAAAAATTCTGAAAAATATTTTAAAAAATAATTATGGAAATAAAAGCATTTTCCATGAAAAAAGAAAAATCCATTTCACGGCTAATTTAAAAGGCCAAAAGGGACGAGTGAATCCGTTTTCAGAACTGCACTAGTTATCCTATGTGTTCCCTACATTACCGAGTTAATTCATCCAAGCATGTATATGTCATTAGACTGGTAATGGAATTTGTAAATGCCGAGCAGCAAACCGTAAATCCTCGCATTCAATCAAATAGAACGCTTTCGAAGGAAACCCTTCGGTTTCGACAGGCATATAAAATTGAATCAAAAGTAATAAGGGTAATTAATATCTTCAATTTTGGAATTTCTATTCAGTGCCAGATTAAACCCTGTGGAGCCAGTATAAATTTCGGCGCGCCCCTCGCAAATTAGCTCTTAATACATTCTTAATTTATTTAAATGGTAGATTACATAATACAATATTTTGTCTATTGAGTCTTTAACGCAAAGATTTCGTATCTTTGAGTGTATTCTTTAATCTATCTTTTGGAAACAAAAATATTATTTTGATCCGTTGTCGCGAAGCCCTTAAAGGCTTGGGGCCCATAGGCCGGTGCGTATTCTGCCTATTTGGTAATCCGGCGCTGTTTTATTCTCCGAAAATCCGGCCACGCACTAAATGTAAACCACAATCGTAACGTTCCGTGCCTTTTCGCACCTACAATTGGTATCCCTACTTGTGGCGTTTCGGTCATGTGATTGAAGTATTTGTAATTTGGTAATCATTGAATAATCTTTGAGGTGTTTTTCTTTTACATAAAGTCCTGGGAGGTTCTGAATGGTCCCTGATGATGAATCTGAAAATGTACTAACAGGCCTACAAATTTGCTAAAAGGAGTTCTTTCCATTGGGCTTTATTAAATCAGAACTTTGTCAAAGCAAACATACCCAAAGATAAAGGCCACTTGGAATACTAGAACGGCTATGACATTGTCGCGCTTATTTTATTGTTGAAAAGTCGGTTAACCGAGTTTAATTCCACATAATAATAGGTCACATGTGCGATTGTTCTAAAGTGCATTGTTTGCGATTATATATACACATTTTAAATTTTATATGCTCAGTTTTCAAGATCTATTAAAAACAAAGTAATTCATCTACTAAAAACAAAATGATTCATAAAAAACAATTCTGCCATTAAGAAAAAAATTTGCCAATTGTCATGCAAACGATTGTCTAAAGTTTGTAGTTTAAACACGGCACTCATTTCTGAAATATATGACAGGTGAACCATAGTCCGGCTTCTCGGTTTAATATTTCATGTGCCATTTTATTTCCGGCACCAATCGAGATCTTACTTGAAACTGAATCACTGAGGCACGAATTGAAGGAAATCTTTTCTTACACTGCTTCAGAAGTTGAAAGAATATAGTTTTACATGCAGTATTGCGTACGAGTTGCAATGCTTGTTGGAAATTATAGCAGCCTTGAAATTTATCAACCGTTTTGAATACCATTGTCTGTTTTGGAGGGTAAAATCGCCTTCTTCTCTTCTTCACTTTTGAGACAAAGTATTATTATCTCTATGCAGATTCAGAGGAGTACCAACAATTTAATATATACAAATTAGCTTTTGACCTACTTAATACAGTCTGCTTTCGGTTGTATGCTTAAAATATAGAGCTACGTGTCTTTTAAACAGAGGTCAACAAACAACATTGATTAATTTTACCAAACGAACGATGGACGTTTTTGCGGAATAAAATTTAAAACAACTACAAACTTTGTTTCCAGACAAAAATGGTCAAAATTTGCTATTGTAAATAGAGTCGTTCATTCGCGTATTTAGTATGTGGTTTTATTATTTGAAATTTGGCAAATATGGTGCATATAGGTAGATATATATATATATATATATATATATATATATATATATATATATATATATATATATAGAGAGAGAGAGAGAGAGAGAGAGAGAGAGAGAGAGAGAGAGAGAGAGAGAGAGAGAGAGAGAAAGAGAGAGAGATGTAGAGAGAAGGGTGAGAGAAACGTGTGTATTTTGGGAGGAGCAAAATTCACACTTGTTTAATGACCTATATAAGAAAACGTATCTTTACTTTAAAATGTCCCTCAGAGAGAGATGCTTTTTTACTACGTACATTAAAAACTATATAACTTAATAGCATTCTGGTAGTAATACAGAGTTCTATAAATCAAATCATTTATTTCTTTCTGACCATCTAGCTGCTCATCGAACAATTGTTACTCATTGTCAGACTTCTGGCTGAGCTGGACTTAAATCATTTGAGAGTTCTCTGATGTGTTTGGACAATATAGTTTTTACTTTATTTTTAAACAGTTTTGAAAATATTCGAGTAACTAACGAACTGACGCGCAATCGATTTGGTTGAATTGTTGAGCATATTAAATCGCTTTCCAAATTAGATGATTTATATCGTAGCTATCGGTTAATGGTCATTGTTCAAAAATTTCACTTGCGAACCAAGTGTCATGTCCGTATCTAGGGAGCCTTAGTCTAGTCTCCTGTTCAGTATACTCCCTGCTTTACACACCGTTATACGCATACTAAGCAGGGAACCAGACTTAGGGAGCCTAGTTTCTTGTTGGCCTTTACGTCGGAGAGTAGCAATGGTTAACTTCTTATTTATCTTGCACATTTCCCTCCTCATATTTAATTACCAATTTGGGTCAGTGGAATTGTAATAAATTAAAATGGGTCAAATATATGCAGAACGTATCTAAAACGTATTACACATTCATCACTGATTAATATCATTTCGAAAACCAAACCATTAGATTTGCAATAAGCCTAAAGATGAAGGTTCCCTACTGCTTTGTGAGAGGAAAGGGACTCCACGTCAAATACTTTCCCAAGAGAAAGAATGACGGTTTATGGGATTGAGATCAGCAGCCACTATCGGTAATTGCCATGACTGGTACTCATTTGAAAGTGTACGCCCTACAGTTGGCACTGTTACGCTATACACGCTTGTTGTAGCAAGAACGAGGAACTCCCAACAACATCAACATCGCAGATTTTGCTTATAAAATCATTTATCAACCTAGCTTCCCATGAGACAGACTTTCTTCGCACTTCAGACCACAAGGTAAGTGTATAACAAAGGTTTGACTACATACATACATACATACATACATACATACATACATACATACATACATACATACATACATACATACATACATACATACATACATACATACATACATACATACATACATACATACATACATACATACATACTCCTAACAATATGTTCAAATTTAATTTCTTTTGTTTTCAGTTACAAAAATATTTTTCTTTACTCGTATAAGAAGAACTGGATATGTGTGTGTGTGTGTGTGTGTGTGTCTGTATATATATATATATATATATATATATAAATATATATATATATATATATATATATATATATATATATATATATATATATATATATATATATATATATATGAGTCAAAATTCGGACGTAATCTCGAAACATTGTTAACACAAAACTCTCTCAAGCTAGAGGACTGATGAATCTCATTTGATTTTGGTTTCTTAGTCTTGCTCTTCAGTTTCGTGCTCAAAGGGTTACTAACATGGTGGTAGAGTGCACAATATGCATACCACGCATGCTTTGCCATTCTATGTAACACTGAACTCTCATAATACGCTTTTTTTATACACAGTGATTAGTCTTAAAGACTAATATCCCTTAATATGCCCGCCCGGTGTCGAGCGTGTAAGGTATCGTGCTGATATTATTGCTTTCTAGGACATGTGCCGGTATTTATATTAAAACTGTAAGTTGTAATTACATTTAAAAACATTTTTTAAACTGATGAAAACACACTCTTGCATAGTCACCACTTCTGTAATTATTCTCACGGCATTAGTTGGTGTTATAAATATATTGAGACACAAAAGTTTTCGATAGCAATTTATTCATTTATATTTCTGTTTTGTAGATTGATGGTGTGTATGTGTGTATGTGTGTGTGTGTGTTTTGCGTGTAAATAATTGTCTACCAGTTTAAATACTGTATTTAAAAAATAATTAACAACGTATTCATTGTCATTATTGTCTAATTAATGGTGAGTACGACAGGAACAACAGTTGTACATTCCAGATCTGAGCTAACTTAAGCTGCTTTCGAAAGCTGAAGAGGTGCTGTTTTCAATGACGCAAAATATTCTGCTAATGCCTTGAGAATTACTAGTTAAAAATAGTATAATCTGTACTTCACCTGGAAGAGCAAACATTCTTTCTATACTGACTTCTATATTTAGACGGGAAGCATTTGTTCGACACTATATCAGTACATATACCGTATATTTCGCTCGAACATATATACGTGTGTGTGTGTGTGTGTGTGTTTGTGTGTGTGGTGTTCTTCTTACTGTTCTTCGAATGTATAGCTTAAAATCCCTTCCATCATGCCAAATTTTTACCCAATCCCACCAATACACCTTTTCTATCAGCACATAGACAACTTGAACACTCTTCGAACACCACGCGTTGGATCACTCGTTGATGTCCACAGAATCGCGAATAAATCATTTTCATGTTCTGTTTAACTTTACTGATGGAAACCTGGAGTCTAGATATATCTCTGTTTCAAAAGGCTGGAATACGATGTTCATCCACAAATCAACAAATATACCAGCTGAGGCAAGGAACCGAGCAACTGGCAGCTGTCATTAATTATCTACACGTCTTGTTCATCTCCGTGGATAGTGTAATCTAAAATCACCCTTACTGAGCGTTAAGTGGAAGGTATTTCTATTATATTTAGTCAAACAGTCATACATTAGTGTGGTCCTAATTAGATTTAAAATTACGATGTCTCTTATCTTCCATCTTCGCCGTCGCCAATTCTTTAACTGGATTCTTCAGTAACGGGTACGGGTACGCTTGACACATTCTCTTACGGAAAGCCACAGTCTCTGATTTCAATTTGCTTGTAATGTCAATAGCTCCATCCTTTCCTACATAAGGATACACTTTAATGTACACTGACTCTGGTCTGTTAGTGTTAATAGTGTTCCTCTGTGTCGTACCTTGAGTATCCAACAAACCCACTAATTGAGTCATAGTCTCTCCAAAGGCTGTCACTCTAGGTTGCGTCAAATCAATGTTAGCATCAAACTGTGTCCCGGACGTATCTGGGTTTGCATAAGCTCCATTCTGACGATTCACTTTTCCAAGTGGATACCAATTGGTAGGTCCTTTCCAATGGTGTCCAATAATCTGACCTGCTTTAAACTTTTGTATCGGAAAGTCTTGGAAAAAGTCCACTGTATTGAAATTTTCCTGGACTTGAAGCACTACCTCCTCTATTAGCAGCCCATGTTTTTAGAAAATCGTCATCAAATCCCCATTTACATCTTGGAAGAGTTCCTGCTTTCTGCTCTGTAGGATTCACTGTATCTTTGAAGTCATTGTTATGCGTTGAAAATTAATCACATGGCAAATGATAAGTGGTATGCATTAAAAATTCTATATTTTCCCTATGGTTATTCAAAAGAAATACATTCTGGAAGATGGTTCAGTCTTTTTGAAGACAAAAAATTGAATAAACTCTTTTTATTAGAGAATACGTTATGTTTATGCAATACCCAAGTTCGTGATGTTAAATTAAATCCGAATAACTGACCCATGTTGAACATGCCGAACGAAGATCAGAATGTCAACATTGATTGAAGCCGGCGTCAGGCAAATATTTTAGAACAGACCATAATTAAACGAAATTTGCGCAAAGTTACTAACAAATCACTTCCCCTTAAACTATGCATAGAAACCAAAATTCATATTTCCTTTTCCGGTATCTTCAACAACATATCTTTATGTAGCGACACATATAAATGAAAGAATAGGAAATGTAATACCAAACGTGTAAGAAACTCCAATGTTGTCGAAATACAAAATAATTTTTTTTCTTGAGAATTGACTATTAGTCTGGGATATAGCTTTTTAAATAAGGAACGTGTGTAACAGATATTTTGTTGGTACTAGGACTCCCTGGGATAATTTGGGCCTGCTCAGTCTCACAGTGCTTCCTACCAAACTGTGTACTGCGTTTTAAGCGTTCTTATGTTACAATAATGTAAGGTAAAATATTAAATTTACAGACACTAAATTTCATATCTATTTTTGTACTAATATTTACTGGGGTCCAAGTAAAGTGTACAGTAGATGTTATTGTTGGAAAGGTATATGCAAATTCACGTTTGTAGTCAAGCGAAAATTTACAGTAACTTTTCCTACGATTGTGCGACGTCACCAGCTTCGTTGAGGCTTTGGTTAAAGCGTCTTATTTGCTAATATTTTTGCATCCATTGGCAGATCTTGTTCATACTTTTAATGAATCCTCATAGAGCCTGGTCATTTTATTCCGTATAACAAACTGCACTTTTTACCTTAGCGTTGCAGACCAAATATGCGCAATGTAACTTAAAACGCATCTACACCAATTTGACGTCTCTTTACCGTCAGGTTTGGAAGCATAATACTCAAACTACATCTATGCTGGAACATATTAAATTCAGCAGGTCTATTTTTCTTGACATGAACTTGTTACCAACTTCTGACAAAAAAGGTCATTTGTTCTTAAAAAGAATGATTTTTGAATCTATTCACTTGCTAGACCGCCCCGGTGGCCTAGCGGTAAGAGATTCCACCGGAAGGTCGTGGGTTCTATCTCTTGTCGAGTCATACCAAAGCCTTACAAAATTGGTACTAACAGCTGCTTCTCTTGACTTTCAGCATTAAGAGGTTAGTGTTTGGACTGGCCTGCCTGGTGTCAGGATAATATGACTGGGTGGGACATCATGTTACATGTCTGCAGCATGATGCCCCAGTGATGGACATCACCATAAACTGCCACACTGAAGACATCGTAGCGATATGACTGATATTTTTTAAACCTACTTTAAAAATCTAAATCACACACACAAATACATACACATTCCATTATCAAATGCCATTGTACTTTGTCCTTTCATTTTTTCCTTTTTCTGTTATAGTTTTTTGGGTAGTATTTAGTATTCTTTCTTCTTATAATTTCAACGCTAAGACACTTCTTCTTCTCTGGGTTTTTATCAACATATGGAACTGGTTCTGCTCGCGCGTTGTGGCCTTATGTCAGGAATATGGAGCATCTCAAACGCTGTTATCAATGCTGATAACGGTAAAAAAAATTAGCGACAATAAACAGTTTTCAACGTTTATATGGCACGTTTTTGCATCCAAAAGGAAGAATAGCGTATTACGAAAATATCGTATTAAAATGTATTCACATACAACGGGTTGCACTAATGAACTTAGGACACGCTTGGATAATTATTTCCTCATTTACGTTGTGGAAGTGAAACATATACATGCATTTTGTCATGTTTTACTAATTAAAGGTTCGTTTTGTAAAAAATTCCGCAATCAGCCTTCGCGCAGTTCAAAATTGTTTACATCTGAAGCTGTCGTGTTATGTCACAGAATAAGGCACGGAAAACAAACCAGTAAGATGATCAAATGTTCACCCACCCACCCCAATTACACAAGATTCGATTAATAGATACGAGTAAATTAAGTATTGTTATTTATTCGCCACAATTATTTGATTTTCACAGTATACAGGCATTGTGCGAAATACTAGAATTGCTTCTAATTTTCATCATAGTAAATTATAAAACAGTAGTTATTGCAGATTCGCATGCTATTTGGCAAATTCCGACCACATCCACCCCGCTCCTCTGTCATCGATCTGGTGACCTACTATACAATATAATGAAAGCATATTAATAAAACCGCTACCATGTGAGACTTTTGTAACCTGAACTGTTTTCAGAATGCTTTAAAGGAACTATTCATATATATCATTACTATTGAAAGTTTCATCGCTTTTATTTCCGCTTTACAAAATATTTTTTCCTTGCTTTTTGTGGAAATATTCAGATAAAATTTCTTTAATTTAAATTATTCACAAAAAAAGTTAGAATTAGCCACGTTAGTAGAAACAATTACAAAAGAAACATTTGTTATTACACTAGTGTTATTGATTTATTGTTTCTTTCATTTAGCATATCATACTTGTCTCGGTCTTTTATGCGGGAAATTCAAATCGGGATAAGTATCTTTATAAAAAAATTAATACGTTTAGTATGATGCAACCAGTTATCTCCCTTTTACTAAGCTGAGGTTATTATGGCTACATAGAGCTATCTGCCAGCTTTCTATGGTACTATTAATATTGTTGAGTTTACCAATATTACTACGGGGTATTAACCTACTTCCTGCGGTGCTATTTAGAACAGTGAGGATTTCAGGCCTTCAAAAGGATGCATCTGTCCAGATCCTACGGTACTATTATTAACAGTGATGTTAGCAGGGATCCAACGAGGTTTCTGCTCACTTTATACGGTGTTATTAATAACAGTAGGGTTATTAGGGAATCAAAAAGTTGTCCCTGCCGATATCATACGATACAATAAAGATCACAAGCAACTACATTTGTTACAGGGTACAGAAGCATCTACTGTGATAAGGAATATTAAATACCGTATTTAAAGGACTGAGGGCGATGGCTGCCTGAAAATAACAGGCTGGAAAAGGTTTTGTATTTTTAAAAGAAAGAGTCCTATATATGGGTATAGTATACGCACAAGTAGGCTTGAACCTAAACCCGTTTTCATTGCATCAACGGCTCCGGTGGCCTAGTGGTTAGAGCGTCCGCCTGGGGTGCGGGAGGTCATGTGTTCGATCCCAGGTCGAGTCATGCCAAAGACTTACAACCATGGTACTAACAGCTTTCTTGGACTTTAGCATTAAGAGATTAGTTAGTATTAGGACTGGTAGACCTGGAGTCAGGATAATGTGACTGGGTGAGATATCATGCTACATGTCTGCGGCATGATATCCCAGTGCTAGACATCACTATAAACTGCCACACTGCAGACATCGTAGCGATGACTGAAAAATTGATAGAACTACGTTAAAAATCATAATCACATCACACATAATTGCACTGCATCACTGTTACCTCATAAGCTACTAATGGGTGAAAACGGACAGATCTTGTCCGACTGAAATTATACAGTGGGCACACATAAGACAAGCTTTTGTGTATTCTCAAAACGAGTTGCGCAGGACATCTTTTCATCGTTTTCGATGTTTACGCTGGATGGAGGGCCAAACTAATGTTTCTGACAGCCCCGAGTTTTGGTGTTATTTTATATCTACTAATACACCCAGGAACGTCCTTATTCTCTCCTTTATAATTTTTTATTTAAACATATGTAATTTTATCGATGACCACCGAAGGGGTGGTTGACTGGGGGGGGGCGAGTCCTTGGGCTAATGTGTGGTACTGGTCTTGCTTCTTCATGTTAAGAGTCTATGTGAATCGAATTAGTCATCTATGCCCAGTAGCCTGTTTTGTATCTTGAAAACAAACACGGGCGATTATGTGTGTCATTAATATGAAATGTTAAATAAGGATATTTTTTGAGATAAAGTTTCAAAGGGTTCACATGGGATTTATTACATGTCATTTTATCATTTCTACAGAGATTGATTAAAATCATATTTTTTTATTTTTATTTTGAATGATCAACCGACCAAACTTCTTTGGGATTGGCAAAAACTATGATTCTTTTTTCTCAAAAACACGTTCGTTTTTATCATAAAAGTCACGTCCAAACATCTTTTGAAACGTAGAGTTTCCATAGAGACAATAGCGTTAGCAGTATTTAAGTGAAATATATTCAAATACAGATTTACAATATATGATAAAAAGGGTTGTGCCATATAGGTCAAGGACACATTAACCATAAACTTCCTAAAGTAACATGTAATTTACTTAGTAAGAAAAATAATTAACGGCTATCAATGTGAAAAAGTGGGCATGTTTCAAATTGCTTGAGATGCCGGTTTTGCAAATAGATCAGATTTGTCTTTAAATTCCAAATTTTCATGTATATATTCTATCCAGTCAAAGATAACATATAACAGACATGATGCATAGCGTACGCTAAAAGAAACTCGGTTAAACTGGATATAAATTACTGCCAACACGGGGCACTCGTGCCATCGTGCCATATATAAATCTAGGGAAATAGACAACGCCAATAAGAAGCAAGAAAATGAGAAAAATGTATGTCATCACAATTATATGCAGTAGGATTGGCTTCCTGCCTAGAATCTATTTGTCAACCAAATATAAAACAAACAAATATAAAACAAAAGAAAATCAAACATTTTAACAACGAAATCTTTAAGTTCCGTCTACAGATAAGTATACATTTTACATCACTAAACAAATAAACGACTAGAGTTTCACTCTTAAGCTATCTGCAATTAAAAGCTGCCTTTGAAAGCTATAACAACTTTTACGAATTTCTCGTCGTTCATTCAGCGATCATTGACACAATGTAGAGGTTTGTAAATTTTTTAGATTTTGTTTTAATATGGTAACGTAAACGTATGTTCCATCAAAAGTTTTAATACTATATTCAGTTTAATAATCTGTTAAATGTTGGTCTTGTATCTGCAAAACGACTACGTCTATCGAATGACAATAGTCGAAAAAAATCTCCAGGAGGATACTATCTCAAAGCAATAATCTAAAGAACAAATACCCAAAAGGATGCTAGAATCTCAAAACACAACAGTCTATAGAATAAATTCCCAAGTGATGTGTATATGTGTATGTGTGCGTGTGTGTGAATTGGAATTTTAAACGTAGCTTCACAATTTATCAATCATAACACTATGATGTCTGTAGTGTGGTAGTTTATAGTGATGTCTAGCACAGGGATATCATGTCGCAGACAAACTGAAGAATCCGCTACCTCTCTCATCCGAGGCGGACGCTCGAACCAGTAGGCCACCAGGAAATCAACCCATCAAGAAGATGATAGCATTTTAAGAAACTTTATAAGGACTATATTCCCTATGAGGATTCTAATATCTCGAAAAACAGAAAACATGACACCTTATTATGACTTATTATATTCGCTTTTAACTCTGTGATACGTAGAAATCTTCCAAATGTAAAAAAAATGATAAACATACAAATTTCGTTACACATTATGACTCATTGAGACTGGTATGGAGCAAAGTCTGCATGTGTCTGGCGCGTGATCAGATTTTTCTTAATCCTTAAGGTCGATCAGTTTAAACCAGTGCCGCTTTTCAGAAAGTTAAGAACATGTCTGGACTTTCTCAAAGGAGATCACGTGTGACGCTGCTGTTGATCTTTTCATAAATAAAAAAGGCTTCTAGAGCAAAGAAACAGACTTATAGGCACGAGAGACGGGAATGATTAAAAACTCGATAAATGGTGGCAGAGATAACTGTGGCATAAAAGGGTCAATGACACGCTTCCTAATAAACAAATCCTCATCCAGAATGATTGTAACAGTAACAACAAACACGAAAACATGTCTGATGTACATACTTAATAGATCAAGAGTTGTGGGGTGTAAAATATAATTGGGTCGATGAAAGGGTCAATACATATGCAAATATGTAACTAATTATCTTATTATGATACAGTATAGCAATAGAAACACTACATATTTATTGGTTTAAATGTATTCTGGTTTATAACCCGCGATGCAGAAAGACTTAAGCATGCCAACAACAGACACAGATCGATTCTTTTTTTATTATATGCTTTCATGTTGGACATAAGTGAGTTAATTGACAACTAATACTAAGTATTTTCCCCTTAAAGTAATGTAAAAAAAAACTATGACAGATATGAATGATGAATCTGCATCTCACTGCATATATTAACCAACAAAGAAACAAACAAACAAAACTAATAGAATAATTGCCAGCTCGTGACGACGCATCATATAACGTTGTCATACATTTGCAACCTTCCAAAACCACGCCAACAGCCTTCGAAACGTGGGAACCTTCCCATACAAATGCAAGCAGCCCTCAAAACATATACCTATCTACATCGGAACACACCATCTAAATGTCTTGTGCTTGACGTCTCTTTGGTTGGTAATGACCTCTGTAGCAGTGACCTCATTTAGTCCCACTACAAATACAATTTGACAGCTGATCGCCTCCAAAACATAGGGGATCCGATATTCCTTTTTTCTTATATCTTCCAGGCTGTTGCTGGGAATGTAGTTCCAAATAGTGAGGTGGTTCCTAAATGTGTCAACAAACCAAGATTTGATGATGTTTGCAATAATAGCATCAGAGCGCTGAAAATCTGAATAAATGCCATCTTTACCGAAGCTAGACTTATCAATGGAGCAAGATGAAACAATGGAATTCCTATGTTTCGAAGTTGAATTATAACTCCACTTTTAATGCACTATGATACGAAAAGTCAGTTGCACCAAACATTAAATAGAAAAAAATGTACTTGTCACAATTCAACCGGAAATTTTAAGTGCATGGCCCCAACATTATTCCCAGAAAATTGTTTATCTGAGAGCTTTCTGAAACCTTCCACCGTATCAACAAATAAAACACTACCAAAAGAAAGGAATTCTAAAAGTTGTAGAGTTGCCAATACTGAAGCTTCAACTAACTATCAGAGATCAACATGACGCTCCTGATCGAGCCCATGACACTTCAGAAGTTTTAAGTGATATCATTTATCATATTACGAAACATGCCGTTGGTGCAGCTGTTTGACTTCTTAAAATTTTCAGTACAATTTTGGAAACTTTATACTACATGTGGGCATCGCGAAAAACAACCCTGCTACCAGTAACCACACAAAGACAGGACCGCACAGTACTGCAAAAAATAAACATGGAAAGTGTAATATATGCCAGGATACTTCGTTCTATTGTATGCAATAAGCTACTATCAGACTTTCAATGTGGATTCATTTGCATGCATCTTGTAAAGAAGTTTAATATCTGTAGCTTTCATTTTATATTTTAGGAGTATATATTTAGGATGTCTTCAGTGCGATTAAGTTCCTAATATTTTTAGTGACTTTTACATTTTCATGTTCAGATGTTAGCTTTCAATTAGCCCAGCATGGTTAGAATTCAATAGTCTTAAACTAAATAACAGCCAAGAATAGAAACCAGCAAGTGTAGTAAACTTAACAAATCATATTGTTTTCTAAGTTACAAAGTGCAATTTAAAAGAAATCTCCTGTGTTGTGAATTAAATCTAAAAAAATCCATAAAGTTCTGTCACAAGTTCAAAAGCATAGAGTGTTCTGAATGAAATCCAATATTTAATGTGTTGATGTGCCAAGTCTTAAAGCGGTTGTTGTACCAGCGGTATTGGTGTATCACAATGATATAATCCAGAATTTCTTTGAATAAATTCACAATAATCTTCAAACAGTGTTTTTGTCTAAACAAATCAATGTGCACATTGTAATACCAATGTCCAATTTAAACAAATGATTCTCATCAAATTATGTCTGAACACAAATTATTCCACAAACTGAACTTAGAACGGGAAATTAATAAATCTGTTTTCCACAGCCGTATATGCTACTTATATTTAACATAAGACACTAAAATGACCAAGATCTGGACAAAGGATCGTTTCCAGACCATTCTAAATTTATAAATAAGACTAGACCTTAAATTAACATCTCACTATATATATATATATATATATATATATATATATATATATATATATATATATATATATATATATATATATATATATATATATATATATATATAGTACTGAAACGTGCTGTTCAACCCTATATAATATAAAGTACGTCATCTGATCCATCATCAGTCGAAGACAGCATTGATATGAATTTGTCAAAATTGTTTTTCTTTTTCTTCTTATTATCCATCATCATAAAAATAAAATCAATTTTGGCTTATATGTCCAAGACTCTAAGGCTTAATGAGGTGCTTTGATTCACGTGACTGATCATTGAAAATATACACATACACAAAATATATGTTATATATATATATATATATATATATATATATATATATATATATATATATATATATATATATATATATATATATATATATATATATATATATATATATATATATATATATAACAGTGGTTAGAGCGTCCGCTACGGATGCGGGAGGTTGTGGGCTCGAATCCCGGCCGAGTCATACCAAAGACTTACAAAAATGGTACTAACAGCTGCCTCGCTTGGCGTTCAGCATTAAGAGGTTAGTGTTAGGATTGGTTGGCCTGGTGTCAGGATAATGTGACTGTGTGGGACATCATGCCCTATGTCTGCAGCATGATGCCCCCGTGCTAGACATGACTACATGACTATAAACTGTCACACTGCAGACATCGTAGCGATATGACTGAAAAGTTGTTAAAGCTAGGTTAAGGTCAAAATCACACACACACACACACACACACACACACACACACACATATATATATATATATATATATATATATATATATATATATATATATATATATATATATATATATATATATATATATATATATATATATATATATATATAAAGAATACAAATCACATGGCGAATAACAACCCTTTCAACCCTTACTGTTCGTCGTCAGTTTATTGCATATATATATATATATATATATATATATATATATATATATATATATATATATATATATATATATATATATATATATATATATATATATATATATATATATATATATATATATATATATATATGTCCTCCATCATTTAAGAGTACTGATGGACCACTCTGTCTGTATGCCTTTATTCATTTTTCTTTTTATGATTATTTGTAATCATCATCGCTCAGAAACGTCCTACAAAAACATCTGCATTTGTTTATGACTGAATCCATTAAAAGCAATTTTTGTACCGTCTGAGGTGTTAACAAAGTTTCCCTCAATAACAAATTGCACCAAATATTTGATGGCTAAATTCTATAAAGATGAAAGTTTTGTAAACTGAGTGTATAATTTCATTTGCTTACATCCTCTTTTCCAGATTATATTTTGCAGTCGAGTTACAACATAGTTCAAAGGTAAGACGAGGAGAACACGTGATCGAAAGGTGCAATATAACATCTGTACAGGACGTGGGCGTCAAGACGGAAAATAGTTCAACATGAATAGAAAGTGGATATTTTCTTGTACTTTGTTCGTATTTACATGTCCTTTTCCTAGCCTGACTTCAGCCGAACTTAATGCAGGTAATATAGCTCTTTTTTGCCCAGTTGCAAAATATTGTCTCCATCTGTTGTTTTTTTTTAAATCTATAATAAAATTAGCTACGATATAGTGGTAAAAATGTTTTCATTCGTTTCTGTAGCACATTACAAGTAATTACTGTGGGTCATAAATTACATCAAATATGATCTGCCTTTGTATATTTCTGTCATGTCCCGCTATATTTGTAATTCCTTTGGAACATAAATTAGAAATTAGTCTTTGTACAAATTTTTACTGTTCCACAATAATAGTAATTCATTTGGAGCATACATTCGGAATCTATCATCGCGTTTTTGTTTTCTGTCCCATAATATTCGTATATTTTTGGAACATAATTTAGGAATCAGTCTTTGTATATTCATTTACTGTGCCGCAGTACTAGTGATACTTTTTGGAGCATTAACTAAGAATTCGTCTCTATTTTTTAATATTGTAAAGACTCGGTCCTTGAATAATGTAATGAAACCCAAAATGTGAAGTTCTAACCTTTGTCAACGGCATACACGAAAATAAAGGAAAATTAAGCATCTTATTCATATCATAGTATTATATACGAAGTCTGTACTAAAGTACGCAACTTACTGGGAAGACTATAATAAAGGATACTAGTATATTATATCCACACTAAATATTTATGCGCATTGAATAAGATCAAGTTATACTTATTAATAAGTAAATTTGAAAACAGCCATTAAAGTTATGTTCTGATTTCCTTTGAAATTCCCCAGACACCTATTTTTATCTGTCTTTCGGATAAAGCGTATCATTTCCTTTCCTGTTAGAGCGAATACTCATTAGCAAAGATATTCCGAATGATGGCTTTTCCTCGCACTTTCAGCTGCAAAAATGATCTAACTTGATTTGCTAATCAAAAAGGTCAACAGAACATGGCTGCCTATCAGTGCCTATCAGATCGATTTAATCCGACTGAATCAGATGAGCGTTATCAAATCGAATAGCTACCTTAGGTACTAGCTTATAAATCGAGTCCAAAGGCAAATAAAATATACTCTGATTGGCCATCACATAATAGCACAGCATATCTGGGTGTTTGATGCTTATTGTACTGATTACTCCTTATAAACTGCGTAGATATTAGTCTGATCCCCTGCTTAGTATCCGAAGTGCATCGCAGGGAGCATACTAAGCAGGGGACCAGACTACGTAGATATAGACCTGCTTGCTCATTATATGACGACAAATATGTGTATTTGGCATGCACTTGGACTCGACTTATAAGCGAGTCATTGTCTGGTCGTTATTCTTGACAAGGCCGTGACATTTGGGATTATTGTTGGGTATTTTTGCTTTTCGGTTTATATTCCTCTTTTGTACAACATAGTACATTCAGTCTGTGTTTTCCTGTTTTCTTTCAACATGTTACTTTTAACATGGTTACTTCTAATGATTTACCTGTTTAGAAGAAATTTTTCTGTTTATAATAAAAAATGAATTAGCTCCTTGAAGAGATTATATTTACATCAGGTATTACATTTAATTCTTTCGTAAAAAAAAAAAAATAGTCCGACTTCTTATTGGCTCAAGAAATGGCACGTGATCAAAAATAATGCATCGCATTGGTTCCTCGCGGTGATATCAGCTCTCCAAAGTATTGTGTTCGCGCATTGTCATTTTTATTGCACGGTATGAAAGTAATAGAACAATTGTGGTCTTTCGTATTGATCAATACATTGCTTTACAGAGCTGTGAGATATACCTATTGGCCTCCGCAAACAAATAATGTCATTAAAATAAACAGGAAGTTGAAGGTGCTGCAAATCAAGTCTTGCTTGGGCGGGTATCCAACCAGCAACTTATAGGTTATAGGTCAGACGCTCTACCACTAATTTACAACAAGACAATAAATAGAACAGGGAAAAGAACACTACTTTATGGGATAATTGGTACATTTTCAAGAAATATGTATTTTATGGATTAATAAAATTGGATTAATAAAGTATAATTTGCAATCAGAACATTATTAATAATTAATTTTAGAAGATTTTCATCTTTACTGTGAATTATAAAACAAGACTTCATGCATGTGGAAGAGCTACTTTCTTAACAACATGTACAATATTGATACAGTCCAAATTACAAAGACAAATATATGACAACTTTTACTACTTATAGACGTCTGAATTATAATAGAATAATAGAATTTATTTTATAGACCATATGTGCACCTAAACTACAAATCTTTCTTAATTAAGAATATCAATTAGATGAATGTTTTGTGAAGTGTTCTTTGGTCTGTAATTGTTTAAATATGGTACACTTCTTACGAACTCATTAGAGATTTTTTAAAAAAATAATAGGTCTTTATTTTTACTCTCTCTGCATGTAAGACACTCTTTTATGATGTCTTTTCTAAAAATGAATGATTGCAAAAATCAACATGTATCCACCGTCCATGCATTGAAAAAATATCCGAAACTTTATTCAGACGGATCAATAATTAATTTTAGAAATCAGTTACTGCTCACATTGATATCATTCACAATGTTATGATGATAATTTCCTTACCGTTTTTAGTCTGTTTTTCGATACTTTTCTGGGGTCAGTAAGAACTCAGTTTATGGGGACTTTAGGGGTCAGTGATAGTTTGGTTTAAGTGACTTCTGGGGTCAGTGAGAGAATGGTTCAAGGGATGTCGTCATCTGCCAAAATTCTGAATTGTGTAAGTGTTTCTAAGAGCGCATTAAAAGAGGAACACATTACCTGTATCACATCGGAGATGCTGATTCCTAAGAAAAAATGAAAGTTAAAACTTATTTCATATTTTTAAATAATGTATAGTGCACCAAAATTATGTTCTTCTAGGTATATCTCATCAAAATATTAAGCAATGAAAGCTGTACTTTTGTCGTTTCTTATCTTCCTTACGTCGAAGATTTTCAAGTCGTGTATTTTTCATTACAAGCAGCGTTGTACGTTTGGTTTCAATCTGATCTGACATTTTACATTCGACTTCAGAGGTTTGGATACCCTTCTTTCTCGAAATCGAAAATTTGTTTCGGACTTGTTCCGTTTTTATGTTATGTGAACATTATGTGATTGAATATAACCATTCCGGTGAATAATTTCCCAATTATTTTGAGGGTGAAGGTTAGGCAAATCAAAACACATATTATCACGCTTTTAATCAGTCATGGCCAAGATTTGTTTGGTTTTGACATATTTTAGCATCAAACTTGCTTTTTGTTAGAGCGTGTGTAATGTAGTGGATAAGTGTTCTGTATTGACAGGTTCAAGCATATGTTGCAATTTGCTTGTTTGAAGGACAAGAAAAAATCCTACGTTCTGTACACAACTTACATTAGTGCTGGGTTGCTTTCTTTTTAACGGCAAACGTTAATCGACCATGGTAACTAAATAATATTGGCTTTTTAACAAATCTCCTCCTGACAATTACGTAAGTACAAAAGAACACTACTTAATTAGACTTTGTTGTTGTTGTGCTTAACGCCAATTTTCAGCACACGATAGGCTATTCATGGCGACCAGCATTAATGGTGGAGGAAGAAACCGGGAAATCACCGGAAAGAACCACCGACCCACAAGAAGCTACTGGCAAGGTTTCTCATATATCCACATTCGCCGAATCCTAGACTCGAACCCACGCAGACAGAGGTGAGATGGCAGTGATTAATTAGATCACGTCTTACCGAAAGAATAATACGTATGCTAAATGATTAGATAAAAGCTTATTCCAACTAAACAGTTTTAATGCATTGTATAAAATCAATAAATATCAAAATAAATAGAAACATGAAGGATTATTGAGACTACCTATCATGTACTAGCTTATAAGTCTAATTCAGCTGCAAAGAACACTCACCTAATATGGACCATTATCTGTGTGCGACTTCGGATCACATACCGTGTTGTTTCCAGTTGGACATGAATTATAAGCCAGTATATACAGTACTGTTAAATAATTATGCATTTTTGCTAGATCATAATGAAAAAGAGGGATAACTGACGGTAAATAATTGGAATAATGTTTCGAATTTATTTGATCATATCCTCATTTTGCGGATTTAATGTGACTGCTCATGTCCGTAAATCTGTCCGTCAGCGGTTCTAGGCTCCAGGTAGTCCGGTTAATCTGTTTGTCAATCAGTTTCCCTGCAATATGAAATCCATCCGCATCAGTGAAGGGATTGATCCGATGTTTTTTTACGGTAAGGGAATGAGGATAAACATTTGAAAAATAGTTAGAATGTTGTGAGGGTTTCCATTTCTGTTTTCGGGGTGGGTGGGGGTCTTTTTCTAGGTATTTATGATTGTCATCAGGCAACCTGCAAACACTGGACAAGGAATCCATAATGAGCATAATAACAACCAATATACTGATTTAGTTATATATATATATATATATATATATATAAAGGACACGAATTAATATAATATATTGAGAGCGCGTTATTAGATGATTGGACTATGTCAAGCGATGCGGTTTGTTATTTCATATGCCATGCAGAATAAATTATCTTGCAAACTGGTTTTCTTTCTTTTTAAAAACCTGCATTGGAATTAACGTATAGAGATGTTTTCAGGAAACAAAAATCAGCCAGCCATGATTTTCATGACGTCATTTATGTCACAGGAACTAATGAGATATTAAGTTCGTATTCAGTTTAATTTTTCTACATCTATAACGCAACAAAATACGAATTTCTCTTAACACGAACGCTATCGGATTTACAGTTTCGACATTTTAAAATAATGGGACAATCTGCGATTTTTTTGTACAGATGAGGTGTGCATAATATTTATCAACTTGAATATATCTTAGTAATTTTAAATTGTACACTTATTTCCACTATTTAAGGAGCGGATTCAGAAATATTATTATGCGCCAAGCGAGGCAGCTGTTAATACCATTTTTTTAGGTCTTTGGTATGACTTGTCTGGGGTTCGAACCCGCGACCTTCCGCATCCTAGGTGGAAGCTTTAGCATTAGGCCACCGGAGTGGTTTTTTAATGACTCCACGTTGGTCAAGGTAAACAATAATTTTTTAAGATATTTTTTTTTCATTTGAATATATCTCTATTTATGAATAATGTCCGTTGATTTTTCAACTCTGATGTGCAAGCATCTTCACAAGTTTGTACTGTTTTAAAAACCCCGATAGCTTACTCGAATAAATCCTCGATGATGGTTTTAGTTTAGCAAAGGGTTTTTCATCGGTGGGGAGGTGAGGGGGGAAGCAGAAATGTGTGTTCTTATTCAGTAATTGCCTGAACCTGCAAATGAATTGCATATTGCATATCAAATTTGTCAACCCTATTTTTAAACGAATTGTATGACTTAACTGGACAAAATGTAATGGTGGTCTTGCCCATCGATTTTATTTCAGTTACTTCAGAGGACGACAAATTGCATCAGTTAGAGGAAACACTATTTCATATAACGAAAAGAGAATATCCTGAATTTTCAACTCTTGTTGGGGATCATCAGTTTGACGACAAACTTGAATCGTATTCGAGAGAATCTATAGACAGAAGAGTTGTGAGTAACAGTATTGCTGTAACGAGAAAGTTATAATATTCAATTGATATTGCAAATATTGCTGTATATTAGGCATAATAATTAAACTTCCGCTATAACCATGTAATTGTGTAATATATGAAAGATCAAAAATATATCGCATTTTCTCGCTTATAAGTCGAGTCCAACTGCAAATTGCACAGAGCCAGAGCTGTCGTCGGATGAAACGCCGGCAGATGTGGTTCTATGCGGTTTGTTAGGAGTAATTATTAGAACAAACAACGTATACTTTGATACGCTAGCAATTAATACGACGGCAGTATCGAATCTATGTTGTTTGCAGGTAGCCTCGAATTTCAGACAATTTTTTTTCTCGGATATTTCTTAGTTTACGCCTTCATGATGTATTGAGGTAGATATAAGAATAGTACACTTATTATTTTTGTCATGGACACGGTCAGCATTGAAAAATGCATTTGTATATTATACAAATGACTGCACTGCACAAATCTCAACATTCATGGGAATGTATCAAAAGTAATTAGAACTGGAATATCTTGATTGGCGTAGCAAGGCAAGGATTTGTAATATATATATATATATATATATATATATATATATATATATATATATATATATATATATATATATATATATATATATATATATATATATACCATGCTTTATCCCGTCCTTATTTCTCTTTATTTATATGCAAATTATACCAACTTTATCAAACTCGGCAGACCTCTAACGCTTTTTGCTACACATTAATCTATCTAAAATTCAATACATCTTGGAAGATTTCGTCATCTGTTAACAGACCTGTTTTTGTAATCTAAATTACTAATTAAACAAGCGAACGTAGACGAAGTAAAAAAAAAGAAGCCGTAGCATGACCCAGTAAAAAAAAATCAATGTTAAAACCTAGTGTTTGTATTAAACAACAAGAAATTAAACGTATTAATGTTATTTTTTCTGTTCATGCCTCTACTCACGTAATCCTTTCAAATTTGTCCATGATTGCGATCAGTTAAAGTGAATATATATATATATATATATATATATATATATATATATATATATATATATATATGTATGTATGTATGTATGTATGTATGTATGTATGTATGTATGTATGTATGTATGTATGTATGTATGTATGTATGTATGTATGTATGTATGTATGTATGTATGTATGTATGTATGTATGTATGTATGTATGTATGTATGTATGTATGTATGTATGTATATATGTATGTATGTATGTGTGTGTGTCTTATGATATTCATAAGAATTAAATTCGATATTATGATAAACACATTTGTCACTATATATCTTTTCAGGAAGTTTACATAGAACTATTGAAAGCAGTTAACAATTTAAATTTTAAAGCGTTAACAAGACCACGAAGACGGGACGCTGATATATTGAAATCCTACCTTCAGACATATATCAACGGATACAAATGGAAAGAGTTAGTATCGTGAAAAAAATAAATTATAATTTGTTATACTATTTTATCCTATTTGTTTTGTTATAGGTCCTTGATCTGTTACAATGGACCAAGTCTGGTTTCATTGGCATGAAGCCAAATTCATGAGTTCATAATATAGTCCGTTTGCTAGCCTTGTTATAACATTAAAAATTATATTCATATTTGTGTCTTTACAGTTTGGACCTCATTCAATTTTAAGTTATTTTTGGTAACAGTTTAAAACGAAATTTTAAAATTGATGTTAACATGCCTACTCTTTTATTAGTTCACAGCCATGCACTTCAGAACAATTACGACAAAGGTGTTAGTATACTAAACAGCACAAAAGCAAGTCGAGAAGAAACCTCAGATATATTTTTGTGCTACATTGTTCTCGTATAACACCTTTGTTTTTATCGGTTCTGCACCGATTCGGCAACCACTTTTTTCCGACAACAAGCAGCATGTTTGGCAGTCGGCGACCTGAGCCAGCGTATATTTTTTTTTTGGTAGTATGCATGTCGTCAGTAAATACATTTTAGTAGTCGACCATTTGGAGATTTCGTAGACCGAGGAGTCTTTATGGAAGGAACTCGTGTCGATTACATGGCAGTCCACCAGGGTCGCATACACCTATGCCAACCTTTGTCGACATCTGCATATATGGGCAACATGCAGCGTAAAGATGTATTGACAGGGCTGGCGCGTCAATTAAGGTGAATGTAACGGCAGAAAAAGAAAAAGAAAACGTATTGTACCAATTGCGTCTACTGTATGTGAAGGACAACGACGTGTATTTTGTCTTAAATGCGCAATCCTTCTGACCATCCACCGCATTGAAGCCCACAAAAGAGCCATGGAACTCCTTGCCTGATGCAAAATGTTCTCCGACTAGCCGCAGACCGACTTCTTGGACGAGCAGCAGGCTGTTGCAGCTGTGTTTGTTGCATACAATGTAGTTGTATTTGATGCATGTCAAAATGATAACTAAGAAACAATATTTTACTCTTTTTTTTTCAAAACTTGTAAATGTACATACCCATTCGTATAACTGAACTTATGTAAGTTTAACAATTGCTAGATTTTGTCCTGAACTGTAACATGTTTTGCATTTTATAAGAAGTCGGGGTCTATCAAAACAGAATGTACGATCTGACGTGGACCAGGATACATGATAAAGCAAACAGAAAATACGCATTCGATGACATTGTCATTCTTTCGTAATGATACTATAACAGTAATTAATTAACGTTCTTCGTTTATGCATTATATGACGGGCTTAGTACATTGAAACCAACCATTACATTGATTTGGATTGGGTTTTTTGCTTGTTTGTTTGGTAGCGGGAGGTGGTTTATGGGGGTGAGGGTGGATGATTCAGAGTAAGCATTACATAGGTTTTTTTACAAAGCTATTTTTGTGGCATAAACAGCCCTCTATTTTCTTTCAGTTAAAGATAAAGCCGTATGTGACCTGCAATAGGTTTCGTATTAGCAAATCAGTAAATTCATAACAAACTGTACGGAATCATAAAATTCAATAGAGCCAAAAACTGAGAGAAGAAATATAATATAGGCTACCGTCATGTACTGAAGACAACGCATGGGTTTACTTATTGGTCCTATTATAATGATAAAAGAAGTGAAGAGTGTTCTTATATTTTGAAATAATCCACGAAACGATTTCACTATAACAGGGCCGGCCTTAGGCTGTTTGGACCGCTTTGGCTCTATCTTGCCCCATACTCGCAGGGGTCCTGCACTTTAGTAATTTTTTAAAAAATATCTATAGAGAGAAAGTATTTTTAAAGCGATGGAAGACACATTTTAAGTGCACTTTCATATATAAAACTTGCTTAAAATTTATTTCCAAATGCCGTACTCACAGAACGGCCCACGCGTAAATCGCTTGGGTGGGTGGCGCCAAAATGATCTAAATTGGGTCCCGCGTTTGCTAAGGCCGTTATTGGTTTCTATCTATCATCTATTTGGGGAAGTAGGCACAGCTTATAATGGTTATTCAAGAGTATTGATTCATGCAGTGTTTCGTGATCATAGCGGATGTGCAGACCTTACAGTCGTTCCTAAAGAAATTATCATTTTTAGTGACTTTTAGGAAATCAATGTAAATGTAGGCTAGTCACTTACTTACTTACTTACTTACTTACTTACTTACTTACTTACTTACTTACTTACTTACTTACTTACTTACTTACTTACTTACTTACTTACTTACGTGCGTACGTACGTACTTACTTTCTTATGTACGTACGTGAAGGAAGCATAGAACTATACAAAAGACCACTATCAAATGAAATAATTAGAGAATGAACAGTTTGTGGTATAGCACCATCATTATCAGTTAGTTAAATACACATCACACTTATCCAACAACAGTAAAACTTTTGGTTTATGTGCAGTTATGGTGCTCTCTCCCCCATGACGCCATTGTCCAACATGTTAATTCAACCGGTGTGGGTACCAGCAGGGAACTACTACAAGATGGACGATTATGAAAAATATCTCTCCCGATTAGCCGCTATTCCTGGCCAGGTACTACCAAGCATAGATTAGATAATCGTACCTGAACACTATTTTAATCTCTCTCTCTCCCTCTCTCTCTCTCTCTCTCTCTCTCTCTCTCTCTCTCTCTCTCTCTCTCTCTCTCTCTCTCTCTCTCTCTCTCTCTCTCTCTCTCTCTCTCTCTCTCTCTCTCTCTCTCTCTCTCTCTCATACACACACAAACACACACACATACATACATGCATGCATGCATGCATCCATACATACATGCCTACGCATGAACATATATATCAACTCACTCATGTGCATATATTTTCACGTGGAATTACATTTTTTTTACATCAATATTACAGATAAACAGCAAGAAATACTAAGAGACCAACAGACAAATGCAGTGATAAAGAATACATATATGTCTATGTATAGGGGGATTAAAAACATTAAAATCCTCCTCCTTTTATTCGGCGTCGTTAGCTAGGGAATGATCTCCCGCGGTGTAATTGCCCAGCGTGGACGGTTAGTTGAAACGTTATAGATAGCTGAGCAAAGTATTGAAAGAAAAAACAACAAAGAGCCCCCCGTTCAATAAATAAAAATTTACAATTTTAATCAATTAACATATAATCAAAAGAATATCATTTAATACATACGATTAACTAAATTACATATACTCAATTAAAGCATAGCCAAAACTCGTTTTCCAGTTTCCAGTCCAACTGAATTTTAGTGTCAGAATTAATTCCAGTGTACAACTTTCATTATTTTACGAGTGTTGGATTTTGAGCGCCATTTCCAAGCTTGACAGCATCACCTGTCGGCTATCTTCTATCGACTTGCTGCCGACATGTAAGCCACGTGTTTGGTCCTCTTTTAACCTTCGACTATTCTGACATTCTGTAGATGTAGATTTCCCCTTGACTCATCGGCTTCTTTCCTTATACCTTCTTCTCCTTTCCCTCGTTCTGATTACGAAGCTGCTACTTTGAATATATAGTATGACTCACGATAGACAAACTCCACTACTCATATATGACGACGAACAGTACGAAACTAGTAACTAACTGGCCTAAGCGCTTTCGACTCTTAATGAGTCTTTTTGAAAGGCAAATACAAAACATATATACGACAAACAAATAAACACAAACACGTTTTGTTTGTAAACCTCTACATGGCTGTCTCCACATGTGTAAAAACTATAAATACAACCAGCTTGTATAGACTAGTTGCGGAAACTGAAAACGGTGTATAATTCCCTAAAAGTCTACAAGCCAAAGCGACATCTATTTTTACTTTTTGTACACTTATGTAACGCAGATCATATCCCGGACATTTGATTACTGTATACGCTGCCTTAGAACATTGAAACCAAGCGGTCTAAACCAAGAAGACTAGAAAATGAAAACTATGCACTAGTAGAATTTTCTAAATCTTCTTATTATCCTTCAATTTTTACTATAAGAATAACCGGTATAGCTTAAGCTCGAAGTTCATTATGAAACAAGTCATTATAAATTCCCACGTGCTTTCTACAGACAAATGTGAATGTATATGCCAGCATACATTACAATACGACTTATTTACATTTGGCTATTCAATGCAGTAATACTCAATTACTTATGGCTTAATATCCACTAAATCTAGTTATCTTAAAGTAACTTGCGTTATTATTTAAATATTGCGAACTCATATAAATATACATTCGTCATTAACTCGCAAGAGCAAATATCATCCTACACAGAAAATCAAGTCATATATCCTAAGAATTGTGACACATTTATATATTAAGGTAAATTCATGAAATCCCTATGAAATTCTATACATCGAATATTTAATTACATGCAATCATTCAATTCTCTCAATAAATTTAGAATTGAAAAATCAAAGAATTAAATGGGGTAAAACTAAATTATCATTAGAGTCCTACGAAATGAATAAACGATACATGCGTGAATCTGAAGCATATCAACACATGTGCAAACAACCAAACAAACGAAATTGAATATTAATTTGGAAACTAAAATTGCGTTCCTTATTACGGTTTCTTTCCAAGCAAAGTTCTAGCCTGTAGCCTTTCCTTTTTAAGACAGCTGTCTGGCCACTTTCTAGTAGTTCACGAAGAACCACTACTCACTGGCTTCTCCGAAGTCGACATAGTTTTTTCTCAAGAAAAATCTGACTAAAGAATTTTTACAAGTGTTGGCCCTTAAATTGTTTCCCAAACTATATGCCTTTAAATTTCCCTGACCAATCGGAAATAACTTCATATGCCCACCAAATAAACGTGTCTGTTATCGATTTGACTAGCCTTAAACATGCTGCAATTAGCTTCCTTTGAAAAATCAATTATTTGACTTGAGCCTCATTTGAACTGATACGGGTCGGAGTCTCATTACACCTATGTCATGTACCATTTAAAATGGCCTGGTTAGATGCTATAAAAACTTAACGTAGCTCCTTTCATTTTCAGAGATGAAATAAAGAAATAATCATTGAACTTTTTCCAGACCTTTCTGCTTTGATTATGTTAACTTGAAAATCTGTTTTTTTACCTTAAGTTTCATTAAGTTTCCATATTCGACGTATCACATTCTATGTTCATTGCGTTATAGGCTAACATTGTATTGATCATATAAGCCGCTGTATATGTTTTTAAACACCAAACCAAATGTACATAAAGTGTAATATTTTCATTCTACAGAGTTCCATGTAGGTACATTTGAATATTGTATTTGTGTTTTTATTTATTGGTTGAAATAAATATATTTCAATTCACAAGTCACTTTACCCAGCCTTTCACCCATCGCGTCGTTCATTGATCCGTCAATTTATTCCTTTATTGTTTCAGATTCGAGATGTGACAAAATTAATGCAAGATGCAGTCGACAGAGAAACTACTCTCTATAAAAAGTCACTGGTAAGTTCATCTTTAAGACCACGCAAAAGCTGCTTACATTTGGTGATGGTAGTCGGTAGTGGATAAATGGTTGTGTGGATGGGTAGGTGTAGGCTGATAAATCAGCCCTTCCTCCTTGATGATATTGATTTTCGGGTGATGGGCTGATATCGCATATTCATTAAAGGTTGCAATTATTTGCATCCAAATCTGGCTGCACACATCGGTGTACATTTTATACGCTTACCAGTATTTCTCGTGGCTGTACAGCTACCATGAGCTGGTGGGTTCTTTCGGTGACATGTACATTATATTTGCGGAGAAATTATTATATTTGGTGACTTGTAAATCCACATGGAATTGCACAACCATTTGTCCTGCGACTATTTTGTATTTCGCACTTGATATGGCTGTTACCAATTATTACCAGTATGGGTCTAAAGTGTACGCATGTTTGTTCCGGAAAGACTTGCATGCAGCAAAATTGCACATTTTAATGAGCAGGCGAAATCCGACACACACATCGTCCATCAGTATCAATACATATTTGTGAGTTGATTTATCAGGCTAGTGTAAGTGGCCTTTGCGTGTCGCGTGAGTGTGTGTGTGTGTGTGTGTGTGTGTGTGTGTGTGTGTGTGTGTGTGTGTGTGTGTGTTGTCGTCATCGTTGCTATTGCTTAATGAAACTCCTCAGTCTTTCTGCTGTTATTAATGCAGCGGAATTTTCATCGGTTCATTTTTATTCTCGTATATCATTTACTCTATATCTTCATTAAATGATGGTTACCCTTGAGTAGCGTGATTTCGCTGTTTGTAGCCTTTAGGGCACTTTACGGTTGCAACGGAGTTACTGATCTTAGATATTAAAATTACCTCCCTTAGTTTCAGTGCGCATGCCCTCCCAAAATTTCCAGTTCCGGATAGTTCAGAATCTTAGCTGTATTACAGATCATTATGGTTAAACCAATAAATGAATTATATGTCTAACATCTTTTGTTCATTCTATGAGAATAATTATAGACATTACATAAGATAATTAAATAATATTTACTGTCTATATGATATCAAATAATTATTTTTATATACTGTCCATATATATATATATATATATATATATATATATATATATATATATATATATATATATATATTATATATATATATATATATATATATATATATATATATATATATATATAATACATAATTTCAGATACATTTGTAAGAACATTTCATTTTGCTCTCCGATTTTAAATTTTATTGCACATTTTTGGTTAACGAAAATCGTTTCAATAATTTGCATTTTTCATACGTTGATAAAACTTTACATATACGGTAGAGAATTGTCAGAAATGGAGATGCGATTATGCGATTTTGGCGGAAATGGAGATGCGAATTTGTTTGTAGAGAAAATTACATAATATTCAAAGTGATTATTCGCTGGATTTAAGCTAATTGGTGACAAATTTAATTTTTTGAATATCTTTTTTTTTACTATAGTACTGTTATAGTAGTTTAAAAAATAAACATATTTTCATTATTCTTCAAACGAGATAAATTTAAGCAGTGATACACTTTCACAATCAAAAAATACAAACTAGAGCATGAGGTAGTAGTGGAAAGATATTGAAGTTTTGAAATGGGAATAGAACATTTATTTGAAAGCTGGGAACAGCGCAAGTTACTGAAAAAATAAAAGATGAATAAACAGTTGATCAAATATTGATAAAATTTCTGTCACATTTTCTTGATCTACATCTGTCTTTATTGATTGGACTATCCGGAAGTGAGCTTCACCGATACGCCCTCTGGTGTTTTCAAGGAAAGATCATAACCGTGAAATGGTCTATTGCAGTGGCTAAAAGCTCAAATTTTAAATATCAGTCTAATAAAGATCATATAAATCATATAAAACCCATACAGTCTTGAAAAGTCTGTAGTTAAGATGGATGTACATAAATTATTCGTGTTACATAACGAAATCGTGCAAACGGAAATTTACATCCGCAATTTGACACAGTTAAACTGAAGCTAAGTTTACATTTCTTAGTATTGTATTAAACGTAATAAAAAGCATAAATGCACAAAATTGAAAGCCTAAGCTCACATTAATCTTGTAAGGAAAGTCTGATTCCAGTATGTATATGTATGTGTGTGCGCACGCGCTTTTGCCTTTTTATTACATCATTATGTGGAACGGAATTGTAGCTTCCCAGGATGTATGTATGGATGGATGGATGGATTGAAGGATGAATGGAAGGATAGAAGGATGTATGGATGGATGGAGGGAGGGAGGGAGGGAGGGAGGGAGGGAGGGAGGGAGGGAGGGAGGGAGGGAGGGACGGACGGACGGACGGCTGATAGATGGATGGTTGGATGGACGGATGGACGGCTAAGATAGATAGATAGATAGATAGATAGATAGATAGATAGATAGATAGATAGATAGATAGATAGATAGATAGATAGATAGATAGATAGATAGATAGATAGATAGATAGATAGATAGATAGATAGATAGATAGATAGATAAATAGATAGATAGATAGATAGATAGATAGGTAGATAGATAGATAGATAGATAGATAGATAGATAGATAGATAGATAGATAGATAGATAGATAGATAGATAGATAGATAGATAGATAGTATACTGTGATATTAAAAGTCTTTTTCTGTCCCATTCTAGGCAAAGTTTAGCCAAGATTCCATAGACGATCTTCTAGCTATGTACAGTTTCCCAATAAGAGATGTTGTGGACTTCACGGAGCTCACAGATGCACAAAAGTCAGTACATATAAGAGGAAAACGCTTAATCCGGGCCACATGTCAACCATAAATAAAGGATATTCATTCGTGTACATAGGACTCGTGTCAACCTTACTCGCATGATACTCTTTCATGTATATATATATATATATATATATATATATATATATATATATCTATATATATATATATATATATATATATATATATATATATATATATATATATATATATATATACACACATTGTCGATCAAAATCTCTATTTTTGTACAACAAATGTACAATTATACGCAAAAAATATACAATTAAAATCAACATTCTAAGTAACATGACTTGTATTGGCCAGCAAATTCATTTTTGTGAATGACAGTAAATAAAAACCAAGAACCCAACTGGGTCAACAGCTTCAGAAAACACCATTTTGTTCTAAAATACCTTTTCAGTTATTGTGATATTTTTTCATAGACAAATTGGTTTCTGGTAATATTTTTATTATTCAGCTTCTTTCTAACGTAACCTATGAAAGGATATCCATAAAACAAACACTTTTTAGGTTTGGTACCTAGGCAAAGAAATCGCATTAGAGGAGCTACTTTCCTTGCATTCAGTTAGGATCTGCAGAGTCAAAAAGAAACAACGCAATTCTAAAAAATAATTCCTGCACATATGAATTATTTTTTGAGTTAGGGAGGTTTTTCTTTTTTTTTTAAAGTTTTTTAGCTTTACAGTTAAATTTATTTATTTATTTGGTGATGATGATGATGATGATGATGATGATGATGATGATGATGATGATGATGATGATGATGATGACGACGATGATGATGATGATGAAGATGATGATGACGACTATTATTATTATTATTATTATTATTATTATTATTATTATTATTATTATTATTATTATTATTATTATTATTATTATTATTATTATTATTATTAAGGTTTTGAGATCCTGCTTGTATGATATGGAGTTCGCACGTCTTCGCTGCATCTATTAAATTAACTAATGCATCAACACTAGCTCTATTATTTAAAAGGGGGGTTGGATCAAATGATTCTAGCCCTGATGAGAATATGGGATGCCTTTCGTCCGTCTTCAGTCCATCCGTCTGTTAGCACAAGTTTCTTATCGCCAATTGGAGAATTGTCATAAAACTAGATACAATCAGGCAAGAAAGTATAAATTGATGAATGAAGCGACTAACTTTTGTGTATTTTTATATCCTTTATTCTTTTTAGTTTTTAATATATAGTGTGGCAAAAAGAATGAAGAGTACGCCAACACTATAGTCCTCAATGAAAGCGGTACTTATCTGTTGTTTAATATGGCTATCACTGTAGCTAGCTTTAAAATGTTGTTGTCCCTACTTCTCCAGCATGGGAGTTTCATTAAAAGCTTCTCATAATATTTTGTTTTCCCTACATTAAAATGGCGCTACGTTGACATCTAATATAGGACCAGCATGAAGATTTTTTATTTTCTTCACATCTCCTCTTAAATGGAAAGTCAGTTTGTTATTAAGTTTATCACAGAAGTGTTGTCAACCTATCCTGTAGTTGGTCGTAGATGAAAATGGTCAATCCTTAAATAGCCACCATTGTGTCCATCTTGAAAATAGTGTTATCTCTTCTTTCAAATGAACTGGTTTTTACCAATCGAAGTATGATACCTAGTTGTGACTAAATGATTATGGTACCAGTCCTACATCCAATATGGCTGCCAGGAACGCTGCCTTGACAAACTTGTTGCTGCTAATCCTCAATGGATGATCCTTGTGACATGCGGTGTTTATACAAAGGCTTATAATGATGTATAATTTGCCCTAAGTGAAAAAGAATCCCATCTGAAATCCAATACATCCACCGCAACAGAAAATTTGAATATCTTTTTTAATGATGAAGAATATGAGATGGTTTCAACACTCAGCAGTTTAAAGAATTAAATGACCCTATATTGAATTCCTGAAAATTTGTCTTGCCCAGTAGAGAGTTAGTACTTTCTAGAGACTCTAATTTCATTTCTCGTTTAGGTCAGATGTCCAGAACAGGTCACATTTCCATCTCGAAAATATGAGAAGAGCCTACAAAGATCTCTCGCACTTTATCGAAAACGTACGTTCTCTCTCTCTCTCTCTCTCTCTCTCTCTCTCTCTCTCTCTCTCTCTCTCTCTCTCTCTCTCTCTCTCTCTCTCTCTCTCTCTCTCTCTCTCTCTCTCTCTCTCTCTCTCTCTCTGGTAAATTATTATTTATTATTATCGTTTTTGTTGCGCGCGACAAATCAAATATTTGGCATCAACGACTACGATACAAAATACAGGTGATAATCACATTAAAAGGACACGTGATTTTGCTTGAGCTACCTGCATATTATTAGATTTACTTGCGTTTGTATGTGTCGGTGTTATGTTTTTAATTACTATAGAGAATTGACAATTTGCAACTATTTTTTCCATACTAAACACAAAGGTTTGTTTCCATGGCAAGATTTAAATACTTATATCTTATAATTTTTCATTGCACGTCATTTAGGTGTACAAACCGTCCACCCGGAGAACAGAGGGTCTTTACGGCCTTAAAAACGGAACGGAATACTACCACGCATGTCTCATGTATCATCTGGGGTATCGGGTCACTGCCAAGGAGATTCACAGGGTTGGTCTGCAAGAGGTGGAGCTTATTCATGGGAAAATGAAAGAAGTAAGGTACATTTCACTGGACAATGTTCATTTCAAGTACATTAGAAAATGAAATTGGTCAAAGTTAGGTAATTTAATCTACTATTTGTATTTTCTTATAGGAATGTTTAGCTAGATTTTGTATCGGGTTTAAAAGATAAATGTTACCTTTTTCTTATAAGGAACCACAAAATTGTGTTCTAAAGAGACAGATATCCTGTAGAGTGGGGTGAATATTTTAGATCAAATTTAAGAAAGAGTTTAATAAAAATTGTCCTCTTTAAGCAGTGCCAGCTACACACACACACACACACACACACACACACACACACACACACACGCACACACATACACACACACCTATACAAGACACATAAAAGATAGATAAGATATAAACTAAGAAAGATATGACACTTTTATCTCCTATTATTTATATATATATATATATATATATATATATATATATATATATATATATATATATATATATATATATATATATATATATATATATATATATATATATATATCTGCATTTGTATGGGAAAATATGAACGAGTTTTTCGGATAGATATACTGCACGACCTTGGGAGTACAGTATATCCTTCCGACAAAACGAGTTCATATTTTCCCATACAAATACAGTAACCTTTTTATTATATGCTCATTTTTTATTCTTCCCAGTGCTTAAATATATAAACAAAACTACACTGAAAGAAACAAAGTAACTAAATGTATGCCATATTCCGAACTAAATACATAAGCGTTGATAGATCATTACACAACATTATTAATGAGCGCATAACCCCACCCAGATAAATATAAAGTTGGTCTCGCGCTAGACGTAAGTTTCGAAAGGAAATGGCGCTTGCTATACTTAAAATTGAAATTTAGAGTAATATTGTTAATGAATACGCATTGCAACAACTTTTCCATTTGATGTGGAATGAATACCTTTTGGTATTTTTGTCGATTCAACGCAATCTTTTGATTAATGTATGGATATATCTACATGAAGTGACTTGCATCGGTTTCCAGCAGCGTCTGCCAATTTAATGTTTTGAATTGTGTTTACATAGGCATACGTGTTTCTTTTCTGTTATTCAATGATTCAGATAACAATGTGGGAAAAATTATGAAGCCTTTCCATTGCAATTATCGAAAAGATGCTGAGGAATTTAATGTTTATTTCATTTTGAGTTCAGTAAGGAGGATGTAACTACATTTGGAATATAGTCGAAATTACAGTACAATTTCAAAATGTGTAATCAATCTTGAGAACCCATGCCGTGGCTCATCAATTCAGATTTACAGTCTTACAAAATTATATTTTTTTAGGAAATTCAGAATGTGAATTGTAAGTATAATTTTGGCCCATTTTTATTAACAGCTAAAGAAGACAGATTATGTGTATAACTTGCGTTTTATTGTGAGGAACCTCTATAGTGTCTATATATAGTTAAATCTGAAATATTGTATCAAAAAAGTAAACGCGGAATGTGCCAAAGCAGTTTGTATATGTCAGTCTATGAAACATTTGCTGGTATGTGGCCGTCCATGAAATATCTGCTTTAGTTCATTCATAAAAAAATTGTTTACGTTAGAAAATAGTTCCTTTGCACGTGGGATACAGTATAAAGGTGTTCAATATCGGTGAATATTGCACGATTCTGACAATGTAAAGTTAACGGAGAACAAAGATGAGCATATAATATATGTGTGTGTGTGTGTGTGTGTACACATGCGCCAGACACAGAAGTCAACTGAAACTCAGCTATAATGAAGAAAAACATTTTCATTTTCACAGATATGCCGTAATCTTAACTCGTACGTTTATGCATGTATTGACATTACTATACATGTGTTTGCATAAGTAAAGAAAAAAATTAATGTAATGCCTACATTTACTTCTTTGTCTGTTAAAGGTTTGTCTGTAATACTTGGTAGAGAAGTACTATTTACTTACTGAGTAAAACCTTAATAGTTGAGTCTTATATATGACTTAGAACCAGCATTTACTATATACTACGAATAGACCGGTTATAAGGATAATATAAAAATTGGATTATATTAATTCTGTTCGGTTTTATCGTCTCATATTACAATCTGAACCGCCCGAGTTGGCAAGACACTTGGCTCCAGTCATCTCTCCACTTGGTAATTTATTTGCGTTGCTGAGCCTTCAAACCCCAAACAAAATTATCAGTAAATTGAATTAAGCGCTAAATGTTTACATGCCCTATGTCTTTGCTGATAAATTTAGTACCAAATTAGCTTTTGGCTCGAAACGTTTCATGTGGCACATATTTCCGGATTTGCAGATCACTTGAAAGATCAGTTAATGAGCAGACTTCAAATATGAATTCTCAGCTTTGATAACCGGGTCGGAGCTAAATTAAGAGCATATTATTTTTCATTTAAAATGATAATTTGTTAATTATCTAAAATAAAGTTTAGCCGTATCTTTGAAGTTCCAGAGGTCACATCGTGTTTGCTTGGATTTTATTTTAGGTTATGCGGGAATTAGATTTTGATGGAGATCTGTCGTCATTTTACGCCTATTTACGTTCAAGAGAGCCCAATAGAACCGCAGTAAGTACGACATATTACTGGGAACAAACAGCATTGATATATGACCCCCACCTCACCCCTTCTCCAAAAACAATTGTTATAATGTCTTTACAATTTAAACAAAGACTGAAAAGACTGAGATAAATACCGCATATTAAAACATATAATCTGACTCCTAAGTATTGCAAAATTTGCGATAACTTTAATTCCACGGGTTCATGAGCTGGGAATTGAACTCGAGACCGCAAAGGTGCTAACGCTGTCATAACAAATTCCATGAATAATCCGAAAATTTGCCATTTTTAAGCTTTCCAGGATTCACTGCTCATTACTGATATGACAAGAGTATAAAGATAAATCTATAAATATTTTCCGACATTTATCTGAAATGGACGGAAACAATTAGGATTATTTCATTATCAACTAAGTGAGTGATAATAAATATACGAAAGTACCATTATACATAGAGTACCAAACATTTTCGGATTGAATGTGATCCGTAGTCAGGTAGACTGCGTAGCTAGCCCTAGTACTCAATGTGTATATAACCTGTACATCTACATTTGATCACGCGATGCATTTTGCAGGATTCCGGAACAATCAGGAGTCGGATTCGATGGTTTTTACTGGACCTAATTATAACAACACTGGTCCTGTGGAAAAAGTTTACGTTTAAGTCACTTATTTATAGTTTACGTTTTATTAAATAAAATTCAAGCATTAAATACAAAATGTGAAATTTAAAAAAAAAATTGTATAGTACTGTTTTCTCTATTTTATCATCACATGTCACAATTTATCATATATATATATATATATATATATATATATATATATATATATATATATATATATATATATATATATATATATATATATATATATATATATATATATTTGATTAATATTTTAATCAAAAACCAAGGATGATCTGAGGAGGAAATTAAATGAAAAGGTGAGCATTTTAACCGCTGAAATATTATATCTGTTTTGATAAGGTAAACACAGTACTAATGAAATTTCTATTCACCTTTTTGCCAATCTCTGTACTTTAGGATCTGCATCGGAATAACCTAAATTTCCTTCCAGGACGATATTCTCAACTCCTACAAAAGCATCATAACTGAAAGAATCAACCCGACTCTTCCACAAATTTTCCGGAGCGTCAAAATTCCGCCTGTCAGGTAGGACTCTTCCACATCGAACGTTTCAAACATGTAATCTTTCGTTTCGGTAATAAAAATAACTGCAAAATTTAACAACTTATGACAGATGTTACGTGTCATACGTATTACGACTGAAGATTTAATTACAAATGCAGTTATTACATTTTCTCTTGGATGTAATAAAAACGTAACAAATCGTCGCTTGTTTGAATCACCTGTCCCACAGTTAAAAATTGTTTTAAGTATATACGGTAGGTTGATAGGTTAGTTGGCTGGTTACTTTTTAATGTCATATAGTGTACATCACTGGCAATATCGTAATGAGGACATGTGAACCAAGTACTTTTCCAAGGACACTCTGAGGCAGCAGAAGCGATGTTGGCTTGGGCGGGTATCGAACATTCGACACTGCCAAATACTCTACCGTGTCTCACTTGTTATAAGATAAGATAAGATAAGATAAGATAAGATAAGATAAGATAAGATAAGATAAGATAAGATAAGATAAGATAAGATAAGATAAGATAAGATAAGATAAGATAAGATAAGATAAGATAAGATAAGATAAGAATTCTTTATTTCAGACTGCATAGTCCATACATCTAAATTAAAATACTGATATAAAGTAAAACATTGTAAACATAAAGGAACATATATATATATATATATATATATATATATATATATATATATATATATATATATATATATATATATATATATATATATATATATATATATCATATGTGCCATGATACCATTTATAATGGTTGCGAAAATGTAAATAATAATAACAGTAATAATAGGACGTTTTCCGAAGCGATCGAGTTTTGAATGAGTTAGGAGACATAACTTTTCTTATTTATATTACTGTAGAGTTGACATCTTGCCGGCTAGTACTGGGAAGAAACTGTTAGATTTGTATAAAAGTGATCATGTATTTCTATTATATTTACATGGTTTAACTATTTACCTGTTTCAGGGTTCAAGGTGTGGACAAACCCGGTCTTATGGCTTATTATGGATATAATACATTCTTCATAAATGTACGAAACCCCGAGGAACAGTAAGTAAAGCTCTCTCTCTCTCTCTCTCTCTCTCTCTCTCTCTCTCTCTCTCTCTCTCTCTCTCTCTCTCTCTCTCTCTCTCTCTCTCTCTCTCTCTCTCTCTCTCTCTCTCTCTCTCTCTCTCTCTCTCTCTCTCATTTTTTCATTTTATAATATGTCAATGTTATACAAATATACATGGGCATGCATGGAAAATATATATTATTGTTCTGAAATAAGTCGGTCTTTTAGCTCTACTTTTCCTCTGTTCTTCTGTCAAATACATTAAATATTTGTACGCCTTTGTTAAGCAAAAAATTCATCTTTGTTTGTTTCAGACAGTCGCATACCATGCTGGCCATCGCAATGCATGAAACAAATCCAGGTCATCATTTTCAGGTACAAGTTTTCAAATAATTACTTAACTCAATAATCAGAAACATAAGTGGATCTTGTCCACATTTTGACTATACCACGCATAACCCTTATTGCCTTTCTTCTCGATGTTGTAAACAAACTATCGCCTTTATTGTCATTTTTAGCCATGTTATAAACCACGCATACACCGTATTGTCATTCTTAGCTATGTTATAAACTAAGCAATGACATTGCTCTCATGTTTAACCATGTAATAATTGAAACCTAACTCAGACTGTCATTCTTAGATGTGTAATAAACTAAGCATAACCCTTATTATCATAAGATAAGCAAAAGGTAAACAAAAATATATGAATATATTTGAACTGGACCATAATTTCTGAGAGGCGAAAAAACGAAAATTCGAGCAGTGTCATATTAATGAGTATAGGTGTTGGTCTTTATAATTTTTAACGTAGCTTTAACAATTTTTCAGTCTTATTGCTACGATGTCTTCAATGTGGCAGTTTATAATGATGTCTAGCACGGGGGCATCATGCCGCAGATATGTAGCATGATGTCCCACCCAGTTACATTGTCCTGACACCAGGCCGACCTGTCCCAACACTAACCTCTTAATGCTGAGTGTCAAAAGAGGCAGCAGTTAGTGCCATTTTTGTAATTGTTTGGTATGACTCGACCGAGGATAGAACCCACGACCTCCCTCATCCGAGGCGGATGAGTATATAGTTTGCTTCAAAATGGGAGGAGCTGGGTGTGGGGTGGCTAGTGTATATTGTTGGCTGCTTTTGGGGTTTTTAATTATATATTAAACACATAGTAATTGACATTAAAGTCAGGTCTTCCCAATTTGTACAAGCAGAATGTTAAATTACAGAGGGTGAACTAAAGTTTTAAAACTGAACTTGAATCACTGAGTAAATTTTCAGTAACTTCTGATTATAATCTCTCTATTTATTTCCAGTTAAATTATATTGCAAATGAAAAGATCCCTGAATACAGAAGAAAACTGAAAAAGTACCACTTATATTCAGTTCCTTTTCGAGAACCCACCTACACTGCCTACTCCGAGGTACTTCTCTCTCTCTCTCTCTCTCTCTCTCTCTCTCTCTCTCTCTCTCTCTCTCTCTCTCTCTCTCTCTCTCTCTCTCTCTCTCTCTCTCTCTCTCTCTCTCTCTCTCTCTCTCTCTCTCTCTCTCGTGCTAACTAACATCAGCTAAGTGGTATCAACCATGTACCAAATACAGAAACCGAAAATTGTCTTCCAAATCTTCTACGTCAGGCATACCAAATTTCCTCCAGTGTAGCAATTTTTTTAAAAATGTACTCTTATGATAAAAGTAATCAACTAAAACCCGCTCACACGTGTCTGATCTATGATGTCTTTCTTGAATGGCTGCTATTTATTTATTTATTCATTCATTAATATATATATATATATATATATATATATATATATATATATATATATATATATATATATATATATATATATATATATATATATTTATTTATTTATTTATTCACATAAATTTCAAACTGTTTGATATGGAACAAGATGCTTGACTAAAATATCTTGACTAATGATTCATTTTAATTTTTTGGTGTATTCTTACTTTAAATAAAACAAGTTAGTGGGTCTATGCAAATAATAATAATAATAATAATAATAATAATAATAATAATAATAATAATAATAATAATAATAATAATAATAATAATAATAATAATAATAATAATAATAATAATAATATGTCGTCGTTGTTGTTGTTTTTGTTGTAAAAAGTCCCATGTGTAATAATTTGATAAAATCTTTTTTACCCTGGAACATTTGCTACAATGCAAAATACATAAAGTTATAAACTCTCTCATTGGATTAGCAATCATTTTATTCTTTTACATATTTTTTTTCCCTTTGAACGTCAGGATGTTTGTCCTAGAGTTCTTTTGTTTCATTTGTGTACCATATGTTTCTACACATATAATTAGGACCGGTAGTCTATATTATTATAATAATTATTAATTATATATAATTATTATAATAATAATAATAATAATAATAATAATAATAATAATAATAATAATAATAATAATAATAATAATAATAATATGTCGTCGTTGTTGTTGTTTTTGTTGTAAAAAGTCCCATGTGTAATAATTTGATAAAATCTTTTTTACCCTGGAACATTTGCTACAATGCAAAATACATAAAGTTATAAACTCTCTCATTGGATTAGCAATCATTTTATTCTTTTACATATTTTTTTTTCCCTTTGAACGTCAGGATGTTTGTCCTAGAGTTCTTTTGTTTCGTTTGTGTACCATATGTTTCTACACATATAATTAGGACCGGTAGTCTATATTATTATAATAATTATTAATTATATATAATTATTATAATAATAATAATAATAATATGTCGTCGTTGTTGTTGTTTTTGTTGTAAAAAGTCCCATGTGTAATAATTTGATAAAATCTTTTTTACCCTGGAACATTTGCTACAATGCAAAATACATAAAGTTATAAACTCTCTCATTGGATTAGCAATCATTTTATTCTTTTACATATTTTTTTTTTCCTTTGAACGTCAGGATGTTTGTCCTAGAGTTCTTTTGTTTCGTTTGTGTACCATATGTTTCTACACATATAATTAGGACCGGTAGTCTATATTATTATTATTATTATTATTATTATTATTATTATTATTATTATTATTATTATTATTATTATTATTATTATTATTATTATTATTATTATTATTATTATTATTATTATTATTATTATTATTATTATTATTATTATTATTATGATGATGATGATTATTATTATTATTATTATTATTATTATTATTATTATTATTATTATTATTATTATTATTATTTATTATTATTATTATGATTATGATGATGATTATTATTATTATTATTATTATTATTATTATTATTATTATTATTATTATTATTATTATTATTATTATTATTATTATTGTGCAAGCATGAGTTGGAGACGAAATTCCCAGTATATTTATCTATAATATCAACATCTTGCTTTTGAATCAAGTAAGTGTTGAAAAATAAATTAATCAGATACTGTAGTAAACACCTGATATGTCTCCACTCTGATATTTTTTATCCTATGTAGGGCTGGGCGCTGTATGCGGAATATCTCGGAGAGGAACTTGGTTTATATGAAGATCCGCATGAGCGGTAAGTATTTAGAATCAACTTTTGTCATAAGTATTGTTATATTTCTTATGCTTTTCAACGATCTGAATTAACATTTTAATATTTATCGAATTGCCTGATTACAATTTTCAAGCAATTTCAACGAAAAGACTGTAGCATTAGTTACCTTCCTTGCAATACTATTATTTTTTTTCAGGAATCACGGTACTAATTCAGTTCCCATAGTAAACCTATGCTAACACCATAATATCAAAAATTAAATAACTTAAAATTTCTGAGTGCTCATGATCAAACCTATATTTGTCAGTATAGATGAAACTTTGATGTCAGCTTCTGTGTAGAGGAGAGAATATGAGGTGCGGCATTTTCTGGACATGCATGTGTTTTAAACATGTGCGTTCAATTCCGCACCAAAGAGTCAGGTGCTAATTTTAGTAATGAGTGTTCCAAACTCAAGTATGTTAAAGGACTGAAATTTCATTAATAAAAAGATTGCTCTATTTTTTCATTTAACTAGGATAATCTCTCAAAACATTCTTTTTACTAAACAAAAGTACTTACATTATCAACCAATCCTGGCCAGCCAAACCAATATATACTCTATTTTATGTTCACCAATTTGCAGGATGCTTCCTATTTTTCTTTATAATTAGAACCGCGTGTCCTTTATCCTACATTTCATTTTGAGCCACACCAACCCAAAAATTAATTGTAACCCTGCTTTTCTTTGTTATGAAGTGGCAAACAATCGTATCTCCAAATCATAACAGCTTCTCTTCCCTAGGCATATTGCCACTCCTACATTGAATTTATAATGGCTTTGTTTATTAATAGTCGAATGTCTTTTGTTTTATTTGATTTGGAAGTTTGACTTTGGAAATGCTTTTTATGTTATTAGATTGAGAGGGCTGACTATTCAAATGTTATTTGTGTTATTAGATTTGGAAGGCTAACTATGGAAATGTTATTTATGTTATTAGATTCGGAAGGCTGACAATGGAAATGTTTTTTGTATTATTGGATTCGGAAGGCTGACCATGAAAATGTTATTTGTATTATTGGATTCGGAAGGCTATGAAAATGTTATTTGTGTTATTAGATTTGGAAGGCTAACTATGGAAATGTTATTTATGATATTAGATTCGGAAGGCTGACAATGGAAATGTTATTTGTGTTATTAGATTCGGAAGGCTGACAATGGAAATGTTATTTGTGTTATTGGATTTAGAAGGCTAATTATGGAAATGTTGTTTGTGTTATTAGATTCGGAAGGCAGACAATGGAAATTTTATTTGTGTTATTGGATTTAAAAGGCTAACTATGGAAATGTTGTTTTTGTTATTAGATTCGGAAGGCTGACAATTGAAATATTATTTGTATTATTGGATTCGGAAGGCTGACTATGGAAATGTTATTTGTATTATTAGATTCGGAAGGCTGACAATGGAAATGTTCCGTGCCTGCAGATTGGTGGTTGATACTGGGATACATGCATTTGGGTAAGACGTTTAAAGTATTGTTTAAAATTGTCTTCGTATAACAAAGTAAATCACAAATTTAATCGGACTCAAGAGGCAATAAATCAGGTATGACCCAATGAGTTATAACAAATTTTGAATGTATGTGAGGGATTTTTCTAAGTTTATCATGTCATTCTCGTTCTTAATTGATGAAGATCTTGCACTTGTTAATATACTGTTTCATTTTTATTTTTAACATGAGAAAGAATTATGCTACTAAATTTTATTGTGCATCAACCAATATTTTGCTACAGGAGAATTCAGCTCGCAAAAGTCTAACAAATCGTGCTTGAGAATTCCAGGATTCAGATGTGTGGAAAAATTTACCTTCAAGATTGGAATATTCCGATACTTTATAGCGATGTAATAAAATCTTAATGGTGCATAGTAACTTTCGCAGTTTACCCTATGAAATAAAAGCAAAAGCAATCAGCCATCACAATGTCGCCTGGCTGATGACTTAGTCTACGCATCAATGGAATGCTTCCAGGGCATTCTTGCTGCTGAATCAATATGTATTCACTGATTCAACTTAATTCAGATACATTATCACAGATGAAGTTGCTTATTACGGAAAGCTTGGTGGGTAAATGGCTAGCTGTCACAGCTTAGTTGGTGAATCATTCTAAAATACATGGACGATCGTCCATCGTAGTCTTATGTTTGTTGACAATATTGTTATTTTCATGTCTTCCTCCTACTTAACTTCCTGTTCTTTTTTTCTCAACAATAACTATTATTATCGTCATCAAACACATGCACGTGGTTCAGTCTCCCCGGCCGAGTCATACCAAAGACTTACAAAAGTGGTACTAACTGCTACCTTGCTTGGCATTCATCATTAAGAGGTTAGTGTTAGGACTGGTTGGCCTGATGTCAGGATTATGTGTCTGGGTGGGACATCATGCTACATGTATGTGGCATGATGCCCCAGTGATAAACATCACTATAAAATTCCACACTACAGACATCTTAGCGATATGGCTGAAAAAAATGTTAAAGCTACGTAAAAATCCAAATCACAATTAAATCATCATCATCGTCGTCGTCGTCGTTATTATCATCACCATCGTGATCATCGTCATTAATATTATTATTATTATTATTATTATTATCATCGTCATCATTGTCATGATCATCATCACCATCATCATCATCATCATTATTATTATTATTATTATTATCATCACCATCATCATTGTCATCATCATCATCATCATCATCATCATCATTATTATTATTATTATTATTATTATTATTATTATTATTATTATTATTATTATTATTATTATTATTACACAGAATGAACCATTCAGAAGCTGTGGAGTACATGAAAAAATATACGGACATCTCGTACACTCACATCGAGACTGAAATCGACCGCTACATCACATGGCCTGGACAGAGTTGTGCTTATAAAATGGGGGAACTAAAGATGAGGGCACTCAGAAAGAAAGCAGAGGAGGTGTTGGGTAAGATCTGTCAGAGTTCCAAATAAATTTACATTAAGCTGGCTCTTGAGGTTTTTTTGTTTTTTTCTTTGCTTTGCTTTTTTGTTGTTTATTGTTATTTATTACGTGTTCGACTAAAGATAATAATATGTCTCAATCTCGAAGTTGTTTTGGAATAGTGATATTGGCCTAATTTATACATTAAGATTTGATCAATCAATCAATTATGTATATATTTCTCCAGGGAGTCGGTTTGATGAGAGGGATTTCCATCACCGGGTTCTGGCTGCTGGTCCGATGCCTCTCGATTTCCTGGACGATATAATTGACGAGTGGCTGGAAGAGTACGAAACACAGTCTACGCTAAACAAAGCGTCATCCATTTTGTACAAAGATGGCGTCTTACTTCTCTTTGTTTTTATATGTTTTTATTATCTACTTTAGAGAAGCCTTAGATAACATTTTGTAACGCAAGTAATGTTTTGTAATTAAAATAACATTTTGTAATAAATTCATTTTAATATATTGTTCACTTCATTGTTAGGCTATTACAATTTTAATAATTCTTTGCAATGACTCAACCCACGACCTCTGGTATCGGAGTCGAACGCTCTAACCACTTAGGCAACACTTATTATTTGAAGTGAAATGATCTTTTCTTTTTAGATCACACATTTTCTTTTAAAACTGAAGTTTGTTGTTGTTGTTGTTGTTGTTGTTGTTCGGGGAGCTTAACGCCATTTTTCAGCACAAGATAGGATATACATGGCGGCCAGTAAATGGTGGAGAAAGACACCGGGAAATCCGCGGGAAGAAGCACCGAGCCACGAGAAGCTAATCGCAAGCTTTCTCACTGAAGTTTGTATGATTAAGTCAATCACCCCAACACCTTAATTATGCATGTAGAAAAATTGGAAAGAGGACATGATGTCTTCGATAAAGACAGATAACTCTTCAGTACACAAATTAATTTACATCGTACGTTCTTGTCGAGTTATACTTTCTTTTGATTATAGCTAATACGGACAGTCCAGTATGATCGGAAACACTGTTTTATTTATAGAGTGCTTACCGGTACTCACTTCTGCCATTTCTTGCACAGGACAGCCCGAAAAAGAAGTACAATTTTGCTTCAATGCATAATAGCACAGAAATGCATGCATCAAATAATCAAAATCTAATGCACTAAGATTATCTGCACTTCTCAACAATGAATGGATGGATGGATGGATGGATGGATGGATGGATGGATGGATGGATGGATGGATGGATGGATGGATGGATGGATGGATGGATGGATGGAAGGACAGACGGATAAAAAAACAGATAAACAAATAGAGACTTACATACATACATACATACATACATACATACATACATACATACATACATACATACATACATACATACATACATACATACATACATACATACATACATATATGCATGCATACATACATACATACGGACGGACGGATTGGGTATTTGAAATCGATTAGAGGAGCAAATCGCAATTAGGTATTTATTTAAATATAAAAGTATAAACATGATCTAAATAATAAGCTTAAAATATGCAAATTTAAGAAAGAATACGCATAAGTACAGAATTTAAGAATCTTAATTTCAACTAGATTTTATTTTTCAGACACAAAGTGCCATTTATCTGGAATCATTCAAGATGTAAAGGTAAAGATATTAAAATGAAGTGATCATGCAAGACATATAGCCATAAACTGTTATAGATTTAAAAACATACTACGTGTCAAGACTTTGCAACTCTCCAAAGGTTCATTCTAAAATCTATAGTTTCAAGACTTAAAAATATTCTGTTTTTATATGATTTTTTCTGGGGTTTTTTTTGGGGGGGTGCATAAAAATCAATTTTGAATTCTTGGTTTTCGTGATTCATAGCCGGTAAGAGTTGTGTCCCATTGCATCAGGGTCTCGTCAATTGTCTCTCGTGTACATCGAAGGTATCACAAGGTTGTCAAATACTGAATTCCGACTTTTCTTCGGAACACTGTATCTACTTTCGCGGAACATTACATATAAGTAAGACTGAACATTATCCATATGTACTTACAGTCTGAAATGAAAACAGACAAGTCTATGGCGCCCTAGTATTTCAGCATTTTTTTTAAGTATTTTCAGTTTTAACAGAAATATAACTTGAATGTACATAATTCAACATGTCTATACTCAAAATGAACACAAAAGAAAGGTTTTTTTCTACCAGATTAATACAGTTTTCTGTTCAGATCATTTTACTTACGATACGTGCTTATGTGGCATTTCCACTTAATAAAATGGAAGTTCCGAATATTCGAACTAGAATTTACACCACTCTAAATTCTGAGGTTGAAAATGGAAAGGGGCCCAGTTACTGCAAGTGAAATTAAAATTAAAGGTCTAAAAATAATTTCCTGTGGTTCAAGTTTATAACGTTCTGTTTACAAATGTTTCTTTAATGTTTGATCATGACGACATGATTTATTAAATATATCAAACGGTAATGACAATGAATGATATGTTCCAGTCCGTTTCTTCCGTCCGATTTTGGAAAGTTTAGAAATAATTTTAGACATATGTTTAAAAATAGTACAATATGCCTTTATTTTCAAATATAATAATTTATTAAATTATGAAAGAAAGTATGCACATATTAATAAATTATTTTTTTTTGCAATCCTTACCTTACGAAGAATATAATACTATAAAATACACAAACAACATCTTGTAGCATACTTCTGAAAATCAACATTGGCCACATATATCTCAATGTTTAAACCGATATATTTACTATAAAAAACGAACCTCCAAGTTTCTTTATAAACTATTTCAGGATGAACTTGTCAAAGAACAACATGATATCAGTCAAAAGCCAAATGGCATGCGTCAAATGACGTCGATTGCAATTGCGTTCTACGCGGTTGGCATTCTTTCGGTAAAATGTCGTGGGTAGACTTCGAATCCAAACTTCATAAACAGGAGCTTGGGTATAATTGTTTTTCATTAGCAGTTTATTTTACAAAAACAGCCAAATTATGGACACTTGATATTATAGGCTTTCGCATGGCTATACCAATTTCTGAAAGATTTCTGACTTATGTTCAAGTTTCATTACCTGACATTATATACCTAAAGAACATGTTTTCAACGTTATTGGTTGCTCTTTCATTTCGTTGCATGCATTTTTATAAATTTGAAACGTTTCTCACAAAATCCCTAATTACCAATATTGTTATGTAGCCAAATTGATAGCGACTTCTGTATTACTTGAACCATTTTGTGTATATTCAGAAAACAATACATTGTTATTCGACGGCGAAATTAATGTATTTAGGAAGAAATACTCTGCTAAAGTTTTACTAAACAAATACATAACCGATGTTACCTAATAATTCAAGCAATGCATATATTATAATAATAAAAATGATTGTTCTTCACCACAAAAGGAGAATGTTTAAAGATGTGTACTGAAAATTA